>JAJONR010002997.1:0-84628 GCA_029582245.1 Solanum etuberosum | reverse complement strand
TTTATATATATATATATATATATATATATATATATATATATATATATATTTCATGATACTGTTATACCTACTCTCCCATTCCCAAGCTGCTAAAATATAACAAAATTAAAAAATAACCAAAAGAGAGCAAATCTAAGGCAACAACCATAAGATTCATGGTACAAAACTAAAGCAAAAAGATCTTTTAAAAAAATGGTTTGCTTTTAAATATGTGTTTTAATACTTTCTCCATTTTGTCATTAAGAAACCCAACAAAACAATCTTTAATTAGTAATTGCTAAAAGAAAAAATATATTTTCAAAAGTAGTAACTAAAAATATATTGCATTTGGTTAGGGAGTTAGATACAGAATCAAACTAAAATGATATATATGCCATGTATACATTGACCATAGCTATTTTACTTGTAAAATATATTTTGAGTGATCTAAATAACACTGACGATTTATATAACTTAAACTCAAGTTAAATATACAATTCAAATATTTAGTAAAGAACTTAGTTTAGAGGAAAAGTTTCAACAAAAACTTGTGAAAAAATTGAAAGTTAGGTGGAAAAAAAAATTAAAAATGAAAAATATATGTAAAATGGGGCCCTAGGAAGACAAGATCACTTGACCATTGAGAGGTGCAATAATCTTGTCAAGTCAGCATCCCATACAAAATTTGCTTATTTATAGCATACAACTTGTAAACACTTATTTGCTATATATTTCTAATATTCAACAAAGGCTAATTTGTTACAAGAAAAATGGAGGTGATCAATAAAAGATCATCATTTTCTGATGGAAAAATTAGAATGATACAAGGAGCACTATTAGCTTTAGCACTTACAATATTTCTTGGCAATTTAATGATGTGGATTATTATGCCAACCTTTACATATTATCAAAAATGGGTTCCTGTTCTTGTTGCTGCCACCAATTCCACATTCTTTGATATTCAAGGTATTTTAATCTACTCTTCCATTTTTTCCATCCTTTCTTCATTTTGACGGAGTTGGATTCAGGATTTGAATATTAGAAATTCAGGTTTGGAATTATACTACTAAAAACACACAAATTTCTGATGGAAATTTTCAAGCGAGGCTATCGGAAATTGGCTCGTTAAAAACTTTTCTACCTTGGGAAAATTTCGTTGGAAATTTGCGTATTTTAGTAGTGTATGTATATATATATATATACCAGAACTCATTTAATTTACTAGATTCAACTTCTACTTATTTAGTGGATCTTTTAATATACATGTATATAAGGTTCGAGTCAAAATTGCATGCTGAGTTTAGATGAACTTGTAAGTGCTTAACTACATTCACCCTTGCCTTTTGGGAATTTCTGATAAAATTGGAACAATACAGAAAATAATACGAGCATGAAAATGGGACTTCATTTTTTTTCATTTTGTTTCTCCTTTTTCATGTTGAGATGAGGGTAAATAAAAGAAATTATAATTTTGATTCTTGGTGTTATTTTACAGGTCCCATTATGATGAACTTCACATTCCCAATCTTATTCATAGCTGTTTTGGGCTGTCTTTATGTCCATCTAGAGAAGAAAAAAAGTGATATTGTCACTTCATCATATTGGTATGATATATACAACAATATTTTATTTGATTTTATTTTGTTTTTGAGATTATGATATATTTAATTGTTTTTCTTGTTGTTTGATTTCAGCAATAAAGATTGGTTGAAGATATTGAAGAAGCCAAAAATCATCAAACCATTAGGAATAGTGACATGGATAGAACTATTTTTTCTAGCCATGTTCATTATTCTCTGTGTTTGGTATTTCTCAGCATTTGTCTATTTTCACTATAGTACCATTACTACTTATGCAGCAACTAAAGGAGTTGAAGTGTAAGTTTCTTTTATATTATCCGTCTTTTAAGATTTTTGCACACGTATATAAAGATATACAAAATCCTTGGTGTCTATTAGGATTAGTTTTTATTTTTAGGTGCTTTTGGTTTTTAAACATTTTTTTAAGTTTTGGAGGTGTTTGAAAAAGTTAAAAAGTGTTTTTAAGCGCTCATTTTCAGACCAATTTTTTTAAAAAATAAGTCAAAAACTAAAAGTAGGGTATCCTGATATCCTCTACTTATAAGTTTTAGTTTTTGAATTATAAGTTACAAGTATTTAATAATGTCCCACTTAATTAATTAATTAATTAATACTTCACGAATTAGAGAATTATGGATGAATTTAATTTAGAAAAAAACGTGTAAATCAAATTATTCTTGCTTGTCTATAAAGTCAAATATTATTTTGGGATAATTTCAATTTGTCAAACGACTTATATTTGAGATGGAAGAGAGTGACAATAATTGAATGAAAATTATGATGGTTCACTATTATATTCACGAGTACTTAAGTAGTCAAATATTTTGAATCAAGTTCAAATTTGTCAAACGACTAATATTTGAGACCGAAAAGAGTGAATGAACATTACTATTATATTCATGAATACTTAAGTAGTCTTGACTCAAGTGTAACATGTATAGAATTTAATTTTTAGTTTTTTATTTCACTTATTATATAAATGAATACTTGAGTAGTCAAGAGTAAAATGTATAGAATTTAGTTTTAAATTTTTTCTTTCACTTATTTTTAGTCTTATTTATTTTGCAATATTAGTTTTGGTGAGGGATTGTGATTGGTCATGATATTCATAGCCTTACTTCTTTTTCGATCTAATTTTGTTTTGTTTCTTCTGATCATTGAACCTAATCGACTCGACTCTTTTCCCTGTCCGACCTAAAGTTTTTTTTTTTTTTGTGGTGGAAATTTTGTAGGTGGCAAGCAAGAATTGATAGGTTGGCTTTAGTGATAGGGCTAACAGGGAATATATGTTTAACATTTCTATTTTATCCAGTGAGTAGAGGCTCTTCAATTTTGCCTCTTTTGGGACTAACTTCAGAAGGCAGCATCAAATATCATATGTGGTTGGGACATATGGCTATGACACTTTTCACTATTCATGGTCTTCTTTTTATTCTCTTTTGGGCTGTCTCTGGGAGATTACATGAGGTAATTATGTCATTCCCATGTTTATTAATATATAGTATAAGTATATTATTTCAGTAATTGCAATAATATCAAATGTGTGTTAAAATGGGGTAATAAGGTTAAGCGGAGCGAAAAAAAGTTTTTCCTTGATATGAACTCATTTATAGAATGGTATACGCCCCAAGAATGCTTTTTTAAAATACTGATACTATAAGATTTTTCTCGGTAACAATCCTAAGTGGCAATCGACATAATATATGAATCGTTGTACATCCCAAAAATGCTTTTTAAAACCCTGACACACATGAAATGCGATTTCTAACGTTTTTTAAAACCCTAACACACATGAAATGAGATTTCTAATGATGATTCGTTGGAAATTAGCGATTTTCTAATAATGTTAAGTGCTAACCTAATTTCGTGTGAATCCCTCTTTGTGGGGGTGGGGGTTTTTCAAGATTTTGATGTGTAAATAATTATTGCGTAACCGCATCCATTAGTACATGAATTAAGAAAAAAAAGAGTTTTGATGTTCAAGAAACTGCTTAATTAATCAAGATTCAAGAGAACGTTAAGATGATAATTACACATTAAGTTTTCTTGGTTTTGCCACTCAATAATGACATTTGATAGTGCCCACACTAAAAAGAAAGTGTGAATATTAAGTTCACTTATGTTTCAAATTAAACCCCACCATATGTTAAAAGCACTCCAAAAATATTGGTTTTTTGGTGGCCTAATTGGACTTTAACTTTCATAGTTTTGAGAAGTGAGCAATAATAACAACCATAACAAACAACTTGTGGAGAATGATTATTTTCAACCAACACAAAAATACATCATATGTAAGGAGATTAAGTTTTAATTGCATTGATAGTGGAGAAAAAATTAATATAATTTGGTTACTAATTATTTCCCTTATATATTATACGGTAATTAAAGATAAATCTCTATGATACGTTAATTAATAATTGATCTGCTATTACATCTTAAATTTCACTAATAGTGAAAGAAAAACAATATGAGGTATAACTTTTTTTAATAATTGGAAGTGGTGTAAAATATGTGAAATATTAATAGAAATTAATTTTATTATTCTTGATCGATGTAGATGGAACAACTAACTGTTTAACATTTGTAGGGTAGTTGGTATCCTTTATTGAATTTTACTTTCAATTATTGTCATAGTTTTACTTTAAAGAAATTATCTTTGAAAAAAAGATATATGCATTCATAGTCTAAAGTCGTAAAGGAAAATTTAGATTCATATTATGCATATGTTTGGTAATAATTGTGCCTGCCTTATTTTTATCTTGACACTCAATTTAAAAAGAAATATTTTTTGAAAAATATTGGTAAATTTTTTTCAAGAAATATTATTCTGAAAAATAAGTTTCTTACAAATGAGAAAATAAATTTTGTTGTATAAGTAGAAAAAATATGTTTCATGAATTGTATTTCATGTTAATTGTGTTCTCCCCATTCTTCAATATCACACCTCATCTTTACCCATCTTAATAGCCCTCGTTACCACCAATCCGTACTCCTGCCACACGGAAATGCTTTTTAATGAGTCTTGATTGATCGTGATCAAGAAATCACTAATTTCACTTGGTGGATTGAAAATGTTTGACTTATCAATTTATCTGATAAACTACTATTATATTCTCATCTCCAATTTATTTTTATATAAAGTATATATAAATATGTTTAAAAATAATAAATTTTTTATATATCAAACATAAAAAATATAAATAAATAAATAGAAAAACTCACATACTCTTCTTAAAAATAATATCCATAAAAAATATTTTTCTTCTCATCGAACGCACTGCAAAACTAGATAGTTATGTATCATCACTCTTTTTAAGGTCACTATATATGTGTGTAAGTTGTCACATTATGAGAGGAGCAATCAAAAATATAATAATGTGATAAACTAATAATACAGAAGATTTCATCATTACATTTTTTTAAATCCTTTTTCTATCAACAAACCCTTTTACTCTTTTCATATCAAAAAGCAAATCAATTTCTACATAAGCTCTTTTTTCAAACCAAGACAAAAGAAATGATTAAATTTCCTTTTTAATTTCCATATAAGCTTTTTTTTCCCTCGATAAACAAACTCATACCATAAACTGCCAAATTACGTTTAGTCTAATAATATCGATGAGAGTCATCCACATTATTGACAATAATGTAAATTCACTTCTCAATTTATTAGTACTCCTTCCGTTTTAATTTATTTATCCTATTTTAACTTGACACTGAGTTTAAGAAAACTTTTGAATCTGGTAATTTTAAATTAAAAATATGTCAGATATACATTTCAAAACTTTCAATGAAAGACAACACATGGTTGATGGTTGATTAACTAACACAGTTAAGATAAAATATAAAAGGAATAAAAGTTTGGTGAGACAGTTAAATGTGGGGAACCTCTTTGTCTTAACACTAAATTAAAGTTCCACTAGAATTGGAAACTTAATTCATAAAAAAAAAATACAAGAGCCATTAGGCATGAGTGTGACACAACACAACAAATGAGTGGAATTTTGGACCACATAAATCAAATATTTGTTTGAACTTACTGCTTTCTGTTTGGTGTTTTCTAACTTTATAGAATATTTCCCCATTTAATTTTGGGACCCCAATCAAAAAATGAAATGATTTAAAGGTTCAAGTGTGACATCCATTTTGGTATCTATTCAAATTCTAGAAGATACCCACGCCACCATGACACCTAAATGACCTAATCATATTATATCTATAATTAATTAATTATTCATGCATGCATGAGTATAAATCAAAATAATACTATGTGATAATGGGATATCAAGAATTTCGTTAAGAATATTCAAAATTTAATAAATATACACAAAATACAGATAATATTTGACTATTTATAAGAATGTAGTGTAATTTTCCGATGAAACTGTCTGTGCTTTCGCCACTTATAGCTCTAGTCAGAGGCGTATCTAGAGGGGGTTCCGTGGGTTCACGTGAACCCATGCTCCCCTCTCTAGATTATATATAGTAGTGTTATATTTTTTAAAAATATTTAAATATAGAGGTGTGAACCCACGTTAAAAGTAGCATATAATAATATGATAAGGATTGGGTGCACCTCTCTAAGCAAATATAGAAATTTAAATCTTATTTTTTTTAGTAACACACCTCCAAGTGGTTATCGGTAACACTTTTGGCGTTTCAATCAATTTTTCTTTTGTTTTTTTGCTTTAATCTTTCAAAAATTTCAAGTGTGTAACATTGGAAATTCCAAACAAAAATTAGCGCGGTAAATTTTTTATATAATTAAATCAAATGTGTATATTAAAATTTAAAACTAGTAGTATTATATATGTTGGACGACCTATAATTTTTAAAATTTAAGGGTTCAGTGTTAAGAACATAAAGGTCAAACCGATCAAATTTATATCTTAGATGCATCTTTTCGTAATAGTGCACCCATCCTTCCGAAATCTTGGATACGCCTCTGGCTCTAGTAGTTTATTTTCTTTAACGATATACATAGACTATACTTTGATTATATATGTTTATACACATATTATACATGGATTATGCATATATACATCTGCGGCTATCTTTAGTCTAAGCAACGATTATCTTTACATAAATAGCCGACCGGAGTCATTGTTGACTTCTATTCTAGCCGATATACATAGATTATACACATATTACACATGAGTTAGGCACATTTGATCAGTTGATGAATATTTAGGTTTATTCTTCTGTTTTAATTGATCACCTTGATCATATCTTATTTACTAGCTAGTCTTGGTTTGATGCAGATGTTGACATGGGATCCACACTACATATCAAATGTACCTGGAGAACTTGGTTTACTAGTTGGATTAATATTGTGGGCAACAACATTTCCAGCAATTAGAAGAAGAATGTTTGAACTCTTCTTCTACACTCACTATCTCTACATTCTATTCATGGTTTTCTACCTACTCCACACTGGAATGTTCTATGCCTGCATTATGCTTCCTGGTTTCTTCCTCTTCTTGATCGATCGATACTTGAGATTCTTGCAATCCAAGAAAAAAGTTCGTTTGATTTCAGCCCGAGTTTTGACTTGTGAAACTGTTGAACTCAACTTCTCCAAAATATCAGGTTAGTTCAGCCTAATTCTGTCTTTCATTTTCCAGGTTACCTATCTCACTTTGAACTGGATGATTACTTGTTCTAATTTGTAGGTTTGGAGTACTCTCCGACGAGCATTATGTTCCTAAATGTGCCAAGCATATCCAAATTGCAGTGGCATCCATTCACAGTAACTTCAAACAGTAACTTAGAATCAGATACAATTAGTGTTGTCATCAAATGTGAAGGAAGTTGGACTAAGAAGCTTTACAGTGTCATGTCTTTGCCTTCCTCTGTCGATCGTCTTGATGTTTCTGTTGAAGGACCCTATGGACCTGCTTCCACTCATTTCCTAAGGTTAGATATGTTTTACAGTATCAGTGTGAAGATTTTTTACTCTGTCTGTACATAGAGCTTAAACTCTTCCGAGTCGATGTAGTTCCCCTATGTATATTTTGTGATGGTGTGGTCAATTTTGATGACAGGCATGATACATTGGTGCTGATCAGTGGAGGAAGTGGAATAACTCCATTCATTTCAATCATCAGAGAGCTGATTTATATGAGCTCAACACTGAAATGCAAAACTCCCAAGATTCTATTAGTTAGTGTGTTTAGGAACACTTCACAACTCTCTATGTTAGACCTACTTCTTCCTATAGCAGGCACTCCTTCAGGATGTTCATCTAATCTTGACCTGCAAATTGAGGCTTATATAACCAGAGAGATTGAACCAGCACAAGAAAAATCCGAACCCCTACGGACCATTTTGTTCAAACCTGACCACTCTGATGCACCCATAACCCCCATTTTAGGCCAGAACAACTGGCTCTGGCTTGCTGCTATAATATCATCTTCGTTTGCTCTGTACCTTCTATTTGTGGGACTTCTTTACCAATACTATGTTTACCCTATGGACCATGGTACTAACCAGGTATTCCCATACCACACAAGGGCTTTGTTCAACATGTTGTTTATAGCAGCTGCTATAGTAATTGCAGCAAGTGCAGCCTTCCTATGGAACAAGAAGAAAAATGCTAGGGAAACTAAGCAGATTCAGGACATGGCAGATTCAGCAAAATCTTTAAACTCATTATTAGCTTATGCTGATCAAGAGCTAGAAAGTCTTCCTCAACAATCGCTCGACAAATCTATCAAGACACATTATGGCCACCGACCTGATCTCAAGAGTAATTACTACAATATCTTTGCATAATCAAAACTACTAAGTAGCACTTTGTTTCCCAACTCTCTATGTTTGGCAACTAAATGAAATTCTCTTGCAGGAATATTGCTAGAAGTTAAAGGATCAAGTGTTGGAGTACTTGCCTCTGGACCGAAGACCTTGAGGCATGACGTAGCAGCCATTTGCTCATCTGGGTTGGTTGAAAATCTGCACTTCAAGTCCATCAGCTTCACCTGGTGATTTCCAGAGCTACCTTAAAAGGACTCTATAAGAATGCAGCAGTATCTATGTAGATATTATGCCCTGTAATATGTTCCAGTCTTCTGGTTGGATCAATATGTGTTTAAAATAGGTATTGTGGGTATGGTTGCCCAAGATAACATTACTTTTTGTCGAATATAATATGTAAGGTATTGTAAGTAGCCTTTGGAAGAGGAAATAAGGTTCGTGGAATTCGAATGGAACCTGTATTTGTCTGAGAAATTAGACTAAACTATGACCATCTCATTCCCAACTTATTATTGATAGTATAACCAAACAACAGTTTCTATAACTTTAACTAAGACAAGGTCTGAAACTTCCCAGTTTCCTAGTTTTATCTTTCCATCAACAAATTCCATTTCCCACTCCTACAATATGATTTTGTGCTATGCTTCTATCTTTCTTTCATTGCAAATCGCAACCCATAATACCTACATACAATTTTGAACAGGCAAAGCTTGACATATCTTCTTAAAGTACCCTATGCAGTCTCCCAGAACCATAGATCTAACAATCAGAAGAAGTAATATGGGGTGAAGAATTCTGAAGCATAAATATTCAGCTTTATTTGTCCACATGATGAAATGCACAAAATCTTCTTGATACTCACTTTCAGAAGATCAAAATCTTTCATCCAAGAGTCCCCCCTTTTCATTACAATCGCCCACACCCTCAATGAAAAAGATGAAATCTGGTATAAACTGTAAATAAATAAAAAAGAAGGAAAGGAACATGGAAATAGTGATGCAGTAATGCACAAAATCTTCTCTATTCTCTATTTATCGGAAGATCAGATCTTTCATACAAGAGGTGCCCCTTTTCATTACGATCACCCACACCCTTGATGAAAAAGCTAAAATTTGATACAAACTATAAATCATGAAAAAGAAACAGGACCATGGAAACCAAAGAAGAACTAATAGCAATGATATGCCTATCTACAAATAAATTTCTGCAGGACACAGATGTGTAAAGTAGAACAGGAACCGAAAATCTCATCTCGTGCCTTTTGCAGAGCCGCTCAACCCCCTTCCCAATAGAGCAGTAGACATTTATGCTGATTTCAAGTTGGTGCGGCTAAAGCTTGAAGAGAAGATCTCACTGGAAGCTCTTTTAACCATTTCTAGCAAAGCTGACCAAGGGAGCTCTTTACATCCAGAGAGCTCACGTCTCTTCTGAATTTGAAGTGGATGAAAGTTTTTCATCCAAACTTTCAAGCAAGTCATGGTATTCGACAAATGATGGATGGGTCTGAAGATGCACATGAAAACCACAGTGAGATGCACAAATAAAGTCAACGTAACCAAGAAATAATGTATCAAATTTACCTTTAAAGTAATGCTATATGCTTTCCACAAGCGTAAATCATGCTGAAATAAATCAAACAAGACCTGAGCAAAAATAACAAAAGGAACCTCATGTGAGTTGCAACTAACAAAAGCAATTCTCAAAATAAGCAGAATTTGAGGTTCTCCCAAATGGGAACAAAGTAAAACTGATGGCAACTCATTTTTCATGTAGTTAAGGCAACATATCTATAATATCCTATATCCAGTTAAAGGAAGTTAGCCAAACCTCAGACCGCCTCAAAAGTGTGGCCAATACTACAATCCACTCTTTGAACTTCACAGAGCACATATGAGACAAAAGGAACTCTGCATCTAAACGACTTTGCAATGTTTCCATCTGAAGCTGATGATTCAAACGAAACAAGATTATCAGTATGAGTATTAAGTTCAACAACAGTTATAGCTGAACATACTTTAAGAATGCATATCAGCAAACATATTAATAGAATTAAATCTTAAAAAAGAAATTTGGGCACCATTTGGGAACTCATTAGCATAAGTAAAAAGTTGTTACATGAACTGGAACATCTATGGACATAAATAAGGAACACTAACAAAGCATGAAACCAAGAGATTGAAATTAATTTAAGAGTACTTTTCTTAACACAAAGATCAATAAACTCATAACTTGATCATGAAGTAGAAACTTCTCATATTCTCTGGAGACAAAATGCCCCAACACATCCCCAAGAGAAGAACCCTTGTGATGCAAGAGCTTAAAATAGTTTATGGACATAATTCACCCTATCATCCATCTGATATGAAACATCTAATATGATGATACATTTGTGGCATTCAAAATATCGTTGACAAGCAATAGTTGTTAGTACCTTCTGCCCAATAAGTTCAAAGCCTGAAGCAAAATTGTCCAAACGAGCACTTCCATATCTTTCTCGCTGCAAATATTCCTGCAAGACATTTATATCACATGATCTGTTTTTGATAACATAATAAGATACAATCTGAAATGTTTGTCAATCATACCACAAGATCAAACTGCGTGCCCTTCACAAATGCAACGAGCTTCGACAGTTCTTTTCCAGACATCAAATAGCTTGCATGACTTTCTAAAATATTCTTAACAGAAGCAACATGTGCACTCTGCTCCTTAAATGAACTGCTCCAAAAAAAATTATAAGAAAAAGGAATGAAGTAAGTGCAAGTCTTCTTCCATCATCAGCACCAGAATCTTAGGTGCCAATTTTTTCTAAAATAAAACAAAGAACTGGCACTAATTAATGTAGCTACATCTACCCTTTAGACTCCAAAGTTTGCCTCCGGTGACTAGAAGGAAACAGAAAATATCCAAAGAATCTAGGAGATAGCTTCTCAGAATCAGTGGTTGTGGGTTCATATTCCCGTCCAGATCTGAGAAGAAACCTCACCTGAAAACCAAGCAAAAAAATGTGAATAGTTCACACAAAGAAGAAAATTATCTTGTTAAAAACATGATCGACATCAAAGTTCATACCAGTTCCCCTGCCAGTTCGTATAAAGACTCATCCAATGTTGCCTGGGCAAGTGGAGAACACCATGTGAGGTCAAGGAATAAGTCCAAACTTGTTGATGTTACTGAAATTTTGACTTTACCAAGCATGTGTTCATTTGATTTTCCATTTGGAAATAAATTGGAACTAAAGCTCATTGAGATCTTCATAAAATTTGAAATGCCTGGGACCAAATATCATTTATCCTTTACCCAGTCAATTTGATGTTTTACAGACGACAAAAGTCATGGAAATTGTCGAAAAGAACATCCATTATCGACATCCTAAACAGTGTGTTTTGACACATCTAAACGAAACCATTCAGCGACAAAAATTACTTAATCTTGGATTGTTCATTAAACTTTTTCCTTGTACATATGTAACTATATCTGCAACATTTTCTGCCTATTTAATTTCTTCAGCAGGATAACAAAAACATATATACTTATCCAGGGAAATACTTCAATACATTACATGGATAAAAGGCCAAAATTCATTACATCTGCACGTGATTACCTGCAACAAACGCAATGCACAATACTGACTTACAGCTGGACCTTCAAGCTTAGCAATTACCTACAGCAAGAAGTATGTTAAGCAAAAGACATCCAAAGGTAAGATTTCTTCAGAGATATTTCTCAACACAAATTAAAGTAGTCCCAGACCCCTCCTAAAAAAGGGGAAATTTAGAAGAAATATACAATTTGTAGCTGAAGACAAGATGGAGATTGCAGACAGAAATTTGAAACTGAAAGCCTGTAAGGCTGTAACTCTTACTAGTATATAGCAAGCGGCAGTTCGATACCATCTCCTTTGGAAACATTCCTCAAATAACCTAAATATAAAGACAAATTAGCTAATAATGGAGTTCGACACATGCAGAATTAAGTTTCTACAATCTATGGTCTATCTAACAGGCTTTTAATATACATCAAAGCTGCTGTTTTGTTAAAACTCATTCAGTAGTGTCGTACAAGTTAAAGAATAAATTCTTTTACATACTCAGTCGATCTCCCAGCAGCAGCAAACAAATCTGCCCAATGCCGGCCATCAGTCTTTCTTGCAACACTAACGACCACGTCAAAGTACTCCGGAAAATTTCTAATCAAATCACATGTCTTATCCAGAAGTGAGGAACTTGTTGAATGATTGGGAATAACACTCTGATTCTTGCTCCTGTAAAAGAAGACGCATATTTTACTACATGATGGAAAATACAAGTGTGTTCTGGGGGCTGGCAGAGGGAGAAAAAAGAGCTAAGAGAAGACTGTCAGATCAAAGTCATAGAAAATTAGTGACTACCTCAAGAAGAAACTTCCAAGTTCCAACAAAAGATGCCCCAAGAAACAACATTCAACCAAAATTAACTCTACCTCATTTTATATAACTGTTTTTTCCTCAAAACTAGTACTACTATTGTCAGGGTCAACTGGGTTTTCTTTAGCTACTATGATTTTCTTAAAACAATTCTATACATCTAAAACCATTAAATTTTAGAAGTGTGATTCTTACAGCTTTTTGTATAGCTTTTTGAGTATGTGAATTGTAATTTAAATAACTAAAGGCATTGATGTAAAAAAAACTAATCTTAAAAGAAGACTGTTGGATCCTTGGTACTCCATAGGTGTTCATTATGAATGGGTTGGAAGGAGACGGACTACTAGAGCAAGACATTATTTGTGATTCAACAATGTTCCCACGGAAGCTTCCTGAATATCAGAACTCTAAATTCTGGAAAAATATCCATGATAAAAAGGTCAGCAGGAGTACTTAGGATAGCAAGTGATAATCCTACAAATTATATAATTGGTAAAAATTACCCAGAAATGTCGGCTTCAAACACAGTAAAAAGGAGCCACTCTAAACAATGCGAAAAATGTGGCTTCTCTGCTGATAATTGTGCCAATCTTAGAGCTTCTTCCTTTTTATCCCTCTGCCAAAACAGTAAGAGAGATCATCACAAAAAATGAAGTTGTTTGTTAATTCTGTTTCATGTGAATCCTCGCGGTTAACAAACTATAAAAATTATAGCAGCGTCACGGAAATGAATGCTTATTCAGATGAAAACAGAGACACCTAAAACACACACACAGACAAAAAGAAAAAGGGAAAAAATATGGATTATCCAAAAAAATTGTCTACCAAAATATCGATAATAGACATAGAACATGAATACCAACTAACAGGTGCAATGATTAAGATTAAACACGAACGATTAAATGCATAAGCGTCCACAAATTGAGCTGTATAAAAATCTTCCAACAAACAAAAAATTTTACTTTACATTTTGTCAAATAAATAAGAAGATTGCTACCTTATCATGAAAAGTTTTGTGTACTTGTGACTTCTCTTATCAAAAATCACATTTTTCAATTATTTTTTTTGATCAAGTATAAGTATTAGTATTTTCATTAATAAACATGGACAAACTGACCGTATACAATCACTCAATGAGTATACCAAAAAGTAAAGAATTTATAAAACATGATTCTCTACAAACTCCACCCAGTCTAACTGGAACTTTCTGTTTACACCAAAGGAAAATGAGGGATCGGAGACTACTCCTCAACTGAGAGAAACTCGATTCCACTCCTACAAAAGCTCTCTTATTTCTCTCTCCAAACAACCCACATGAAAGCAAGCGGAACCATGTTCCAAGCCCTTCGTCTTCTCCTCCTCCCACTCTACCAACTGAACATCAACTCTTTCACAGTATTTGGCATTGCCGAAACAGCCGAAGGGGTGCCAAACCACCTAAACATATCCCACCATAATCTCATTGGTTAGCCCGCAATGTATAAGGAGATGATCCACGTCCTTGCCCGCCTCCTTACACATGTAACATCAATTGACGGAGATAACCTTCCGCTTTCAAAATCACCCCTCTAGTAGCTAGCAATGTGAAAAAGCACACATTTCTCAGCACAATTGAAACCCATATTGCATTACAGGGGAAATCAGACTCCACCTTAATCAAAAGTTTCTCATAAGGACTTCAGAGAGAACACTCCATTTCCTAGGGCCCACCACCAACCATCGAGGCTATCCACCGGATTGACTTGCATATGAAGGCTAGTAATCTTTGAAATCCACCCACATTCCAATCTTGAAAATCCCTTCTAAATCAAAAATCACATTTATAACTCAATAAAACAAAAACTATTCCTCAAGTGCAAAACGTTTCATCTTGTGGTACTTCTCATTTTCTAAATATCTAATAATATTTTTAAATATAAATTAATCATCATTCTAATGCACAGAAAATACCTCAAATAGCTCTGAATAAACAAAAGAAAGCATTCAACTAGGGTTGGAAGAACTTCAGGATTTGATTTGGGACAAATTATAATGAATGCTGAAGTCCATTATACTGTACTGTCATTTAATAGAAATTATGTAATTACGATCTTACAATTTTAAAATTTCTAGCACATTGTAAAGTGAAAAATGAGCTCCATTCCCGCGGCTCACACCCGGGGTAATGCAATTTCATGGTTACATACCATTACTCCTCTCTCTCTCTCTCAAAGCACATAATGGGTAATGCAATTGCATTGTTATATACTATAACTCTCTCTAAAAAAAATGTGCAAAGAAAACGTAGCACTTGGCACTTCTCCATATGGAAAATCAAAAGCAATGATTTGACAGAAATGTCACCATCAACTTCCTTGGAGAAAGATATTTATTTTTTCTTAGTTTAGAATTTAAAAACAATCGCCACTAAAGAAAGATAACCTGTTTCCAAACTTCCACCTTTTTATCAATAAAAAGATATTCCATCAGTTGTCTCACTTTACCCTTTGAATGTAACAACTGCAAGGTACCTGTAGAAGATGTCGAAGTAGGCAATGCAAAATAGTCTGAGCTTGCGGTGATGGCTCAAAACATGGAAACTCTGTACATGCAGAAAATGACATTCTCTGGGAGACACCAACTACAACTCCAGCGTTTGGAAGCAAACCAAGAGGATAAACCTCACGATCAAAATCCAGCTCCGGATCCAACTACAAGTTCACACCGTAGATTAAAATAAATGAAAGAACAGTAAATGCGATTTTAGACAAAAAGGGAAAGACAGGTCATGAGATTTTAGGTTTGTGCATGATAATAGGCTCTCTTTTTAAAGAGAATTTATGTGTAATGGTAGTTAATGATCCGGGGCAATAAATGATAAGCTAAGGTCATAACTGGTGGTGCAGTAATGCTAACTATCCGTGGACCTTAGTTTGGTCATAAACTAAAGATGATCAATAATAATACTCTGATGCTTAAATCTGGCAAAAGATGAATCTTAATTCTTTAGGCAAGAAGTACATCCATGCAGGTAATTCAATTCTCTTTTCAAATGACATCATGAAATGATCCATTATTTAAACTTCAATCCAGGTTCCACCCTTCAGCTATATTTCACTCGGGACTCCACTGTTTTTAACTTTAATTAGCCCCTAAAGTGTTTGACCTTGAGAAATGCTTAAGCACTTCCAATTTCCCAAACAACCTATACCAGAAAATATCTCGGCTTCTTTTTACTTCCCCTGATCTTGTTGATACTGACAACTTCTCTTTAATCTTCTTTCCCAACTCCTCCCCTCAGGAGAAAAGAAAGAAAAGGGAAGCAAACTTTTCACATACACCAGTGCATATCAAAACAGATCAAGGCTATATTTCTTGAATCATTAAAGAGCTACTAATAACTGAAATATGGACAATTATAGATAGTGTAAAATCAAAGACAAAAGACTATGTGGACTATAGCAATAACATCTTGAATACCTGCAAAAAATCCTCTTGCTTAAAAACATCAGCACCAGGAGATGGATACCAAACCTGTAATAAGGAGCTTTTAACCAGTATATAAATCAGACTTGTAAGGTAAGTACAGAATTTTACAAAATAGCTCTAACTGTTAAAGAAAACTGTTACCTGCATTCCACGGTGGCCATAGTCTAACCATGAAACTTCCTCAATCAAGCTTGCTTTCTCCTCTGACTGACCACAGGTAACCCAAAACAACTCTACAGAGTCCGTAAGTTCTCTTTCTCTCCCCTCATCCAAATCAAGAAGTGAAAGCTCTCCATTTGTCCTTAGTATTAAGCATCTGAAAGTACATGCAAGCACTAGAAAATGACAACAAAGTCCTAAAGCACATATCACTTATCAGTACACATCGATACTAGCATGCAGCAATGCAGGGTCCAACTCAGAGATGTAAACATTCAGCAATAAGTACATACCGGGTAGGCTCTCGGACTGACAGATCCAAAGAAGTTGATAGACCACCATTTCCTGCAATGCCTTCTCTTGGGAGCTGATCAGGAATAAAACGCATTGATGCAGGATGGCTCTTTGCAGTCATGATTGATAGCTCTCGTACTGTAGAAAGCTGTTTGTCATGTTATCACTTAAAAACGTATGACAGACACAATACTCTTATTCAAAAGAAATTGTGATATATATCTTGAGCTGTAAAATGCAAAAGAAACTTTGACTCAGTTTTATAGAGCATTTACTCCAAGGAAGTTTCACCTGCAAATCGGGAGAACTCGAAGGCGTTAGTTCACCAGATAACTTCACATGGTAAATATGGACATCGAAAGGTCGGTAAGTGACAAGAAGATAATCTTGGTAAACATCCATGACCATCGGTTTGGTAAGCAAAGGTTTCCGACATAGAAGTGAACTCTGATCAAGGTGATATCTGGGATAGAAAAGCAATTCATACCTGCAATACCAATCAAAGTTGAACAAGTGCTGTTAAAAGCTATATTTAAGAACCCTCTAGATATAATCTAAAAGATCCTTATTTTGTTTTAACATAGAATCTAAAAGATTCAATCTACAACTGGAAAGCTATGTTGGTCCTTAAATCAGAAAACTGACGTTCTCGCTCCTTAAAAATACTGACCATATATTCAAACAGAAGCAGAGACAAATAGAGGATCCTGCAGCAAACACTTGAGACATAGAAGTGTTAACAATATTTGCTGCAGTCTCGATGCATCTGTCTGACCATAAGAAATCTCTTCTGAGCACAAGGACATCCATTTCACATACTAGCTGCCTCTTGTGACCAAACAGATCATGAGTCATATAGTAAAACATTATTTATCATTCAACATTCAAGGGTAAGATATGTAACTTGGAGCTCCTGAATAGAATGTCACTCCACCCAGGCTGCACCCTTTAGTGGTCAAGCTAACATATCACCAAAAAAGGTAGCTGCTTATTCAACTAGATGCATATGAAGTTCTTTAGTTTCAAAACATTCCTGATGTTTTCCACTTATGATCACCATTTATTCAACCACCCATCACTCATCCAGATTTTCATGCCAAGAGATGTTCTTCTTTACTGCTAGATGCTCCCTGATTAATAATATGATTATCTCACCCCTAAAATGCATTGCTATCTAAGCGCAAACCAAACACACAGTAGTTTCTTAATAAACCAGGTCAAATGTCAGAACAGACCTTCAAATTCAGCAAAGTCAACGCTAACCAGCAGTAAGGTGTAAGAAAATCCAATATACGAACATACATTTCTTGTACAATCATACCTTGTGTAAAACGTAATAACAAATGTAAATTGCTCATCTATCCTCATACAGCATAAGTTGATGCTGTTTAGGTATTAGCTAATGCACATAGATAGCTCACCCGTCAGAAGAATCATCGTAGTTGCAGACAACAACAATCTTCCCAAGCCATAACAAGCCTCTGCACTGGATCTTTTGTTCCTGAGTGACATCTCCAAAAACTCTCCACTTTTTCAATCTTATGTCATATAAGATCAGTCCATGAAGGCCAGCAGCTGCTAAGTACATTCCATCCTTGCTAGCAGCCACATGTTGAACTGGCCAATTCTGAGAGATGTAGGAAACCTAGCGGAGAGTTGAACTACATTAGAGATATACCGTCTCAACAAAGAAAAACAAAAGCAACATAAAATATGAATAAACCATACTCAACAGTAAAAAATAACTCTTAACTGGTAGGCTAAGATGCAAGAGTTTTAGTTCATCAGTATCTTCTGTCTGCACAACAAGCAACCGATCTTCACCATAGATTACTTGTCGGACATAAGTAGTCCCAGAGACTCCTCTGTTCAGACAGCACTTTCCAAAAGAGAATGCAATTATTCTCTCTGAAGATCCTTCCTCAACAGCATAAAGCCTGTATCCATATTCATCCCAGTTCATCAACGAGGTACCGTTCATCATAGGTTCATATTTACATTCCTGATTTCGCTTGACCACTGGAGAAGATGCAGAACTTAAGCCAATTTGACGAATGGTGGACATCAAGCGACAACCAGAAACAGACCAAACTGTTAGCCCTCTTAACTTCCACCCAACTGCAAAAGCTGAATTATCAGGTGTCCATGCAACACAACTGACAGCACCAGTGTCCTCCACTGAATATCTGCAGAAGAAATGCAGGTTATTGAAAGTCAAGGAAGTCCAATATTTTTTGCTTAGTGTTGCAATTTTACTCATACAGAATCTTCCATCACCTTCCTTTCATTCTAAAAAGATGAAGCCAGAGCTAAAGAGAGCCAGTACTACTCTAAAACATCTCAAATCATACCAACTAGGTAGGATATTCTCATTTTAATGGTTCATAGTGATGATTTTGCTTCAACAATAGTTCTGCTAACTGCCAAAATTTCATAGATATATGCTTTCCATGGTTTACACACGAAACTATTTCTGAAAAGGGCATATAGGCACAAATTAATCATTGGTTAGACCATTGATGGTACAACTGAAATAATCCCCTTTGATAGCAAATTTGGGCATTATGATCACAGATATAATTATCTTACACAGATGCTTCTTCAATTTTACTTTCTACGCACCAGAAAAAGAAAAGTTGAATAAACTTAAATATTTTTTTATCGTTTGAGCTTAAAATGTATATTGCTCAATACTATGAGAAAAACAGGTGCCTTAAAACACACATCCTTCTTTTGTGAGTGTGTCACCTTGCGCAGGCATGATCTTCTCTGTCCCATTCCAATTTTATCAGATGTCCACAGAGGATCACAGATCATTATAAAATTTAGTTGCCACATACTATTATTTACTGACTTAATCATCTATTATCAAAAGCTAACAAACACTTCAAAACAAGACTCAGACATAACTAAATGAATTTAGCAAGGTACAAAATAATCAAAATGCAATTTGCACTAAAGGGTTCTCTCATCAGCAACCAATTGTGACTGTCTTTTACCAAACTCGGATGTCAACAGCAAAAGCTTACCCCCAATCATACAGAGAAACAGAACGCAGAAGCGAAGCAGATTCTGCAATGTCATACAACTCAACAACACCTCTTCTGGTACCAACAGCAAGGAGTTGTTGATCTGAAGCAACTGCAGCACATACAGCATCACCAGAGCCCAGTTTCTTTTCAGCTTTGATAGACTCCATTTGCTTCAGACCCTTTTTGCTCACAGAACATAAGACCAGTTGTCCATCAGAAAATAGCACAACAAGCAACCTTAAGGGTAAGGAGAACTCCAAATGGATCACAGCAGAGTTTTTCAACAAATGATGACTGCATTTAGAAAAAGATAAACTCCCGCCAGAAGCAAGACCATTTTCCAAAGAACTTGCTAGTTTAGGAACCCCACTGCCATCACGAGACTGAACATCAAGATCAAAGGCATTCAAGGCCCCACAAAACTGCAATACAACAAAAAATCATGAACAAACATTTCCTACATTTTCTGCCAACTGAAATAAGCAACTATAGACTTTAATTTAAATAAGTAGACAAACTAGAAATGTCATCTAAAATTCACATTAATGTGCGACACAATTAAGACATGTTTAAAAAGAATTACCTCTCCCTTCCAGGATATATTATACAGAGATCCATCAGAAAGCCCAACTATCATATGTTTGTTGTCACAAACTACATTGCTCCTGCAAGCGACATATGCAGGGAATAAACTATGTGTTTCAGCTGAGATCAATAGACGACGAGTTAAATAATGGAGAAATTAATCCGGCATGAAAGACATGAACGGAACTATCTTTCCCTTCTCCACAAAATAAACTTCCAGTGAAACAACACAAAGTCCCATAAGTAACAAAGTACAGACAGATAAGAACTCAGGCTCTCAATATGGTAACAGATGAAGCTAAACTATATGTGACAATTTAAACAAGGGAAAAGGGTCAAAAATGCCCTTAACGTATTGGAAATGGCTCAAAAATGCCCTTCTTCAACCTATTGGATCAAAAATGCCCTTTCATCCACCTATTTGGATCAAAAATACCCTTAGAGTTAAATTTAAGCCTAAAATACCCCTCTTTATCAGAAGCTGTGGCAAAAATAATTTTTAGAATTTTATGTGTGGCATTATTATTATTGGTCCACATGTAATTTGACCCAATTTCATTCTCAATCATATCCATCAATCCAAACCCATTTCTAAAAGACCCAACCCTTTCTACCTTCATCTTCATCTTCATCTTCCTTCTATAAAATTATTTGGAGGATTAATAAAATACTATCAAATACTTTCAGTATTCTTGGATCTTTGAAGAAGGTTATAAAAATTTCTATATATTATCGTTCTCTAAAAAAAAAAATTATTTACCTGCTAGTTTTGTGGTAGTGAAGATAAGTGCAATTTAATTTGTATACCAAAATGTATCAAAAGAATGAATGATTTGTTAAGATGGGAACAAAAAAGTCCTTCATTCAATCTCCCCATGGAAGCAAGACAGATTCTACTTTTCATCGAATCGAGCCATGTTTATCACATTTCAACAAAACTGAAGCCTCTAACAGTAGAGAAGGAGTTCAATCTCCAATTAGCTCATGAAAAACTTCGAAAATTTCTGAGAAATGCTTGGAACATCATCTTTTTACTTATTGTTTTGATATTATTTTATTAATCCTCCAAATAATTTTGTAGAAGAAAGTGGGAGAAATGGGTCTGGATTTGGGTCAATGGATATGATTTGAATGATATTGGGTCTAATTACATGTGGACCAATAATAAGAATGCCAAACATAAAAAATAAAATAAAAAATTGCCACATCAGCTTCTGTTAAAGGGAGGGGTATTTTAGGCTTGAATTTAACTCTAAGGGCATTTTTTATCCAAATAGGTGGATGAAAGGGCATTTTTGATCCAATAGGTGGAAGGAGGGCATTTTTGAGCCTTTTCCAATACGTTAAGGGAATTTTGACCCTTTTCCCTTTAAACTATGAGCCAAACTAGTCCTACTTAATTGACAACTTAAGCTACAAAACCAAAATAATCTTTAAGAAAGTCCAGTTCTAAAATACTGGAGAAACACAGAATTCACCAACAAGTTTATCGTCATTCAAGATCAACAACGGGATCAGACTCAACTATCTTAAAGTTCAAACTCAATGGCTTTTCCTTTTTTACAAGAAGTTTCTTTTCTTTTTTTTGATGAAGTAAGATGATTTCATTAAAAGCACCAAGAAGATGCAGATTGTACAATAGAGTGAGCTCAGATCTTTAAAGGCAGTTAAGTCTTTTATATAACTTTCCAACGCCACCTGTCAATGATTTCATTTGATGAGCATAGATGAGTATAAGGTGCCTTTGCATAATAGAGACCATTTCTGGAGTTTCCCCACCTTATGCTGTCGACTACATTTTCCATTACAGAGAAGCCTTGTAATTTGGCAAGTAGAGTAATAAACCCTTCCTGAATAGAATGAGCCAGCAATTGTCTTGCCAATACTGAGAGATAGTGGAGTCTTGATTTTGGGCTATCTAATAGAGGTTAGGAAAATCTAATATTAGTATAGAGCCTTGCAACCATTTATCTTTCCAGAATTTTATGTTAATGCCATTGCCCAATTTGAAGTATGAGTTGGAGAAAAATTCACTCCATAGTTTCCTGATACTCTTCCATGGCTCAACTCCATATCGACTCCTGGTGAGCAACGTACACCAATGATTCCGGGGTCATGCTTAACCCTGACAACCTCTTTCCATAGTGGATTCTCCTCTTGGTTGACTCTCCATAACCATTTCATCAACAGACATTTGTTGTGGGTGCAGAGATCCCTAATTCCTAGGCCTCCAAATCTTTTTGGCAAGATGACCTTTGACCGTTTAGCAAGGTGAAATCTATGGCCCTTGCTACGCCCTTCCCATAGGAATGTTATCCTGATTTTGTCCAGTTGCTTCACTACTTCACTACTGATCAGTGTCAACCTTCCTCCCAAAGAGAAATATTGTCCCAGCCAAGAAGCAAGTTTCTTTTCAAATTTTTCAACAACTCCATTCCACACCTCTGTTGATTTACATTTTGCCCCAAGTAGAAGCTCAAGATAAGTAGTGGGCAATGTATCAGTGCCACAACATAGGATTCAAGCTAGCTCATCCAAATTTGTGACTTCATTGATAGGGAAGATAGATTCAATGTTACCATCGTCTTTGCTATTTCTTGGAGAATAAGGTATTGTATTAAAATTGCACTAAGATTGTCTATGCTATTATTTAAGGAAGAGGAGCAACTTTCATGCCGCCCTTGACAAAGTTTGTCACATTTTCTGCCTCACTCTCATAAATTCTACTAACAAAATGAGAGAAAAGGTTTTCCTCCACTTTCTACTCCTTATTTCATGTCTTATATCTTTCTATCGCTTACTAATATTTCCACAAGCCACAGTTACTCATTTGTACATTCTGTTTATTTGACATATCAATTAATTTGATTTATAAATTGTGGCAAGGATTTTATATGTTATTTTATAGGATTAAGAAGTATTACAAAATCATACTCAAGACTTTTGCAGAGGTTTCTAGTAACTGTTAGTCTCCCTTTAGAAACTAGCAGAGAGAGTTGAGCATCCTTTATATAGTTTGATGGAGACATATCTTTCATCCGATTGCATTTGCACTTTGCAATCCTCGC
The DNA here is from genome assembly GCA_029582245.1 of Solanum etuberosum. Taxonomy (NCBI): domain Eukaryota; kingdom Viridiplantae; phylum Streptophyta; class Magnoliopsida; order Solanales; family Solanaceae; genus Solanum; species Solanum etuberosum. Next base: position 61,305 of record JAJONR010002997.1, on the reverse strand, counting down.
GTCTCATATAAATGTCCATAGTGAACAAAAGGCAAGGGAAGAAGTATTTTATTTTTTTTTATTTTTTTTTGGGGGGGGGGTTCCCACCCGGTGTCCGGTACCCTCTTGGAGCCCAACTAAATCCGTATTCGCGCCGGAAAGTCCCACATTGGGAGGTAAAGCTCCCACACAAAGGCGACTTTGTGCCCAGGGGGACTCAAACCCGAGACCTCCGATTAAGGATGAAGAAGTACTTACCACTCCACCACAAACTTGTTGTTTCATGAATCAAAGAAATAATAGAAACCTATCACTTGTTGATGGTGAGGAGAGAGTACTAACAAACCTTTGACTCATGACCAGTAGGACATCTGGTAGCTTTAAAGAAAATAAGGTACTTTCAGAAAACATTTCTCATCACATGCATTTATCCAAAATAAAATAAATAAAACAATTCTCATCTCATGGATATCCGAAGACTAGTTTTATTTCAAGGTAGGAAAAATCCGAGGGTGAAGGTTACAGCTTGAGATTAAAATTATAAATGGTCAAAAAATAGAAAAAGGGTAACTTACATTGTCAAGTTCCTGTTAGCAAAAGGCACCTGTTCATTCAAGAGCAAAGTTATGCTTGCTAGAAACAAACCAATTGGTTGTTTGCCTCCAATTTGTATTTTCCTTTCTGTAAATTGGACCTTCAGAATGTGTAGGTAGAAGGAAGAGGTCTGCCACACAAACAAAGTTAGACAAAGAATAAAAAGGTACTCATTGCTTCACACGTATCAAAGCAACTCTAACTTCTCAACATCAGAAACGAGTGCAACAAACAGTAACAGTCTTCAAATGTCAGCAAATAATTTTAGGATTTAAGTTTTTTTTTTTTTTTTGATGACAAGGGAAACCCGCAGCCGCTACCCTTTGGGTGCGCACAGGATTTAAGATAATATTTTACACTATCAGTATATTTAGCATGATATTTACCCTCAGCTTTTCAATCCACAACTGCCATAGACAATTGAATTGATAGTGTATAAATCTGAACCCAATTTTCCTAGAAAGCTCAGCAAGCACTTTACTTCTCAAGTGTCCATAGAAGTAAAGCTACTCTTACAAGATAATTCAAATGGTAGAACATCTTATATTATTGTTTATGGGTGTGAAATCATCAAGTTTCACATTTTCCATAAATTCTGGACAATACACTATGTAAAAGCACTTGGGATCCCTAGACCATTCCGCTGTTGAGCACAATTTTTAACTTAAATGCCAAAATTGTCACATTTACCCACAAAAAGATCACGTGAAACAGGCTACTCTACCAACTTAAATTATACATAACACTGATAAAAAGGACTCCACCAGTCAACCATTCTAACCAGTTGAGGTTGACTATATAATTACTCTCTTTTCATTATTCTCTATTCAAGCACATTACATTACAAAGACATCATAATCCCAATCAATGTTAACTTACAAGAACTGCAATCAATTTGGTATCAGGACTCCAAACAGCTCGCAAATTCTCGCCTTCCATCTGAATCGAATCCGAGCTTCTCTTGTACTTGCCCAATCTCACTCTATGCTGCAGCCAATTCAAAACCCAAATGAAATGTAAGAAATTGATCAACACCCAGTTCAAAGCAACATAAAAATGTGAAGAATTCTCATCAACCAAACCGAGACATCAACATATTGTTTTAGCTCGGTGGAAACAAAATCATTTTCCTCAGGATCCTATTAAATAGAAACTCTCAAAAGAAAAAAAATTGATCAAACTCTGACCTGTGAGGAGGACCATAGTTCAAGATGAGTAGGAGAAACGACAAGCAATAAGCGATTAATGACTTTGAGGTACACAATTTGCTGTGAAGAAGGGCATAGCCCTGATTCCATAGGGATGACCTGTGGCCATCCATATGCCATATACATCTTCTTGGAAATTTAAGCGAAAAATTCCTGAACAAGGGATAATTTAGTTTCCGAAGCTTCTCAATCCGGAAAAATTATGAGAAAAATGCAGATCAAAGAGTGCGAGAGAGCATGATTAGGGTTTTAATGGAGATCCAAATCTGAGTAAATTTGATGAAGAAAATGATGAAAGAGAGTGTCAATGTGATGGGACCTCCCTTTCAGTTGGGGTTTGGATCTCAGAGAGTTTTGAAGAAGAACTGTGATGCTGCTACACATTCATTTCCTTTAATTTGTATTTTGACCCCTCACTGTTTTTAAACCCTCTATTTGAACCTTCCACATTTTATATAAGTTCATGTATCCCGTGCAATCCCATCAAGTAGAATCTAAAGGTTAGCATGCATGTGATCTTATTCGTATACTTCAGAGATAGAAAATATAATTTGATACGCTCTCAATTCAAGGGAGTCTAGAAAAAAAAGTAATGAGAAATAGCAAAAAAGACCATGAGGGTAACTATAACAAAATAAAATGATAGTCTGATACAAGAAACAATAGAGAAAATGACATAAATAGTCTCTTAACTATAGGAGTAGGTCTAAAATGGTCCCTTAACTATACACTTAACGAATTTAGTTTTTTAACTATTCAAAAAATTATCAACTTTGGTCCCTTAATTATACACTTACCGGTTTTAGTCCCTTAACTATAAACTTACCGATTTTAGTCCTTTAAGTATTCAAAAACTTATCAGGTTTGGTCTTTGTCCATTTTCTTAATACAAATAGCTTAGGTTTATATTAACAGAATCCATGCCTCGATAAGTTAAATCCTTTAGCAAATTTTTCTATTGTTTCTCTCTCTCCGCTACTTTTTCTTCAAATTAACCTTATGTGAAGAATCTTAACCTCAACGATTTTAAATAAAATTCACGAGGAACGAAAATATAAGTCATAATTTTATTCAACGGAGGATAAAATGAAGCATAATATTACTACTAATGACTTGAATATGCTAAACTTTATTATAAAAAAAAAAATTATTACCCGTTAAATCCAAAGTTTGTACTCCAACGACTTCATTGAACGAAATTTGTTTAATTTTTCAGAAATTAAAATTTATAAAATGGTAGATTTGCAAATTTTTTAAATAGATCAATTTTATTATTCTATTCGTTTTATTTTAAGTAAAGAAATTTGAGTAAATTAAATAAAATCCACACTGATTAGCATATTCAAGTGTGGATTCAAGTCATTAACAACAATTATATGCTTAATTTTATCCTCCATTGAATAAAATTAGGACTTATATCTTCTTTCCTCATTAATTTTATTTTGAATCGTTGATGTGAAGAGTAGTTTGAAGAAAAAAAGGTGGGGATAGAGAAATAACTTTAAAAATGGGTTAACGATTTAATTTCACGAAGATTTCCGTTAATATAAACTTGAGCTATTTGTATTAAGAAAATGGACAAAGACCAAACCTGATAAGTTTTCGAATACTTAAAGGACTAAAATCGGTAAGTTTATAGTTAAGGGACTAAAACCGGTAAGTGTATAATTAAGAGACCAAAGTTGATAAGTTTTTGAATAGTTAAAGGACAAAATCCATTACGTGTATAGTTAAGGGACCATTTTAGACATACTCCTATAGTTAAGGGACTATTTAAGTCATTTTCTCAGAAACAATACATAATAACTGAAATAGAAGGACAAGAAGCTAAGGTATGATACTAAAAATATTAGTATGAACGAATAACGAAATAACATATTGTAACTTATACTCTAATTCGTGTCTTCCACAATTTGCTATCTAAGGTGTCATGTCTGGTAAATTGAAATTATGTGATGTCTTGTCTAATTACTTTTTCCTAATAATTCTTCATTATACCTCTATATCTCACGAAAAATTCATAGACAGCCTCTCACACCTCCACAACAAAGTATACAGACATCTCGTCTTCACATGTTTGAACCATCTTAATCTTGTTTCCCGCATCTTGTCCTCCACAGAAGTCACTCTCCTCTTATTTAAGATATCCTCATTTCTAATCATATCTTTCCTAGTTGATCATTAACATGAATTTGTACTATAATTAATCTATTGTGTACTAACTTCGATAGTACATAACGGATACATAAAGATCAAATAAAGTATTACTATTGAATTGGATCCCTCAATCTCATCCATATTCCGATTAAACCCTTGGCAGAAAAATTCATATAGTATATTTATCAGGCAATGTGCAAATTATAAGAGGGTAAAAATAAGTTATGGATCTCCTTCATTTCAAAATTATAATAATAACACGTAAAAAAGTTAGTGGATATTCACGTTCGAAAAGATTATAAGTTTAATAAGAATACATATGTTAATATTATGTGTAAAAATAGCGTCCATATGTCTCCTCCTCCTCTGTGTGGACTGCTAAAGTCAACATAGACAGGGCATTTAAGATAAGAAAGACAAAGTGTTTGCAATTAATTAGTCTTGAAGACTTGAAAACTGAATGTGTTAATTGATCATAAACTCACAAAAAGAATTGGCTACTACAGAATACTTTGTTCATATGTTAATGGTTGCTTTGAGATTTTTTCTTCACGAGATTGATATGCAAATATCTAGTGATATATACAACAAAATACTTTACATTTACATCATTAATGGGTACAGACAAGATCACATCTAAGAGTCGGAGTCAAACCGACCTTCCTTCTTATCTCAAGGTGATGCAAGGAATTGTTTCAAATGTTCGTGTGATGGATAAAAAATCTTAATATTGAATGGAATAAGTCATCCACTTACACAAGTCAATTATTATCTGACCTACCATAATCTACCACTACAAGGTAAGAAATGAAGAATAGTCTAGAAGTAGAATAGTCTAAAAGTGTTGTACTAAATTCAAGTAGAGATCAATAGATTTCGCTGCTAAAAAAAAAAGTTCCAACTCATTGAAGATGATCAGATTTGGGTTCTCCAGCACCAGGTGGGGGATAGTTGGTTGGTAGGTAACCCTGAGGCGGCTGTTGTGGTGTTGGGTAACCCTGAGGCGGCTGTTGTGGTTGTGGATAACCTTGAGGCTGCTGTTGTGGTGGATAACCCTGAGGCTGCTGCTGAGGTGATGGGTAATCCTGAGGTTGTTGATGAGGTGGTGGGTACTCCTGAGGTTGTTGTTGAGGTGGTGGGTACTCATGAGGCTGTTGCTGAGATGATGGGTAACCCTGAGGCTGTTGTTGTGGTGGTGGATAACCATGGGGTTGTGGGGGGTATTCGTGAGGTTGCTGCATTGGTGGATATCCAACTGTAGGGGGGAAGGGCTGATCTAACTGAGACATTTGTTGCACATATGGCACTGACATTGGGCGTCGTCCAAATTTTTCATCTCTTTTATCCATTTCAACCTTGTGTTGTGTCTGAATAGAATTATGATGATCAAGACTAGAGTGAGTGACAACTAATAATGGACATTGGACAATGCAATATGAAGGTATCATTTCAATTTAGAGTACTAGGAGACCAGTAACTGAAGTTATGACAGAAGTTATACAAGCATAATTTGTTCCTTCACTAGCCATGATCAAATTTCTTTCTGAAAAAAGATTTTGATAAGTAGTAGCATACACTTAACTTGCATGAGTTTTGCAAAGTATAGGTGGTCCTAAGTTTGATGGAGATGAAAGTTGCAGTATAATTATGATGAATCCTTTTTAATAGGGTCTAAATGAGCTGAAGGGATATAGATTAATTATGAATCCCTTGAGTGGAGTCTAAATATAGGTTGTTCACAATAATTTGCAGCTCCTATGTTTACTTGCAAAACACAGGACCTTTCATTATTTAAAGAACAAAAAAGTTGCAATTGTATAAAATAAGGCATCTGGTTAACTTTTTTTTTGGCTTGGATGCTGATTCACTACTTCAATGGAACTTTTATTTTGAAAAGGTAAGATAATTTGATTATTTCAGTGAAACTATGTTCATGCTAAAGGATTTCCTAGATGAAGAATGTGTTCACATACCTGCATACAGCTACAAACCCTGCCAATAGAAGAGAAAAGGTAAATGAAGATGAAAATACAGCCGGACATGAAATGTTTTTTGATACTTAAAACCCACTGTCTTACGTGCAGTAAACAACCTCCGACAAACAGTTCAGAAGCTGAGAAGCATCTTGAATTTCTCCACTTCCAGTAATACAAGCAATAATGCTACATATGTATGCTAACTGTTGTAGGCAAAACATGAATCCCTACAATCCGATAAGTAGTATTAGTTAGTTGCCCAATAAAAAAGATAACTAACAGGCTATAAAAGTGCAACAACACTAATATATCATGTAAAAAATTCTCTACACTACTAGATTAAAAGATGAGCATGTTACAAGCAAGGAGAAGTGATAGGAGATAAAGAAGAGTTGAAATTACTATTATGCAATTATCACATTTTGTTGTCTTCAGATTGAACTCATCTTGCAACATAAAACGTGTTGAAGCAACAAAACTTCCAAAGCAAAGAAAAACCTGACAACAAAAAAACATGTTTAATAAACAAATTAGGAAAAATAAAGATACAAATTCAGAGATTTTCAGAAAAAATATGTAGATATATGTCTGACAGTGAAGAGTTATATCATATTTTCATGAAATTGAAAAAAAAGAATGTAGGATCAACAGAAAGAAATCAGACCTCCGTGCAAAGACAAAATTCAGGACAACGGCTTTCTCCACATCTGCCGCTACAAGGCATGTAGGCTCCACAACATGTATATCTATAAAAGGAAGTCTTTAAATGATAGATATTTCAAGATGCAGCAATACGTATACACAAACATAAAAATAAAATAATTACCTAGACATATCATTGTACAGAGCTCGTTTGCGGAGAAGATATGATGCACATTAAGCGCTTTAACATTCAAAGGTAAAGAAATAATCAATTTTGAATAGTATCACAATCAATAAAACGAACATTCATAGTACCACTTTGTGGAGGAAATATGTTGAAAAGTGTATCTTGTGTAGAGAAAAGAAAAAGCCTTTTTTGATACATGAATTGTCTTAGTACAATACATGTATTATTATTTTTATTCATGAACTAGGAAAGATGAAAAGAATTTGAATGATTGAAAGTGTCTTCTCCTCCCCCGATTTTCCAACAAAACAGACAAGAAGAAGAAAGGAAATTTTGTGGACAGTCCAAATTTCTAAACAGTATATCTCCCTGTGATTAGTGATAACATGAGATATGGAAGAGTAATTTCATCAAATCTGCTACTAAGCAACGAACTGAATCATTGAACAATAAGCAGCTTATAATTTTGCAGAAAGGTGTTAAAGTAATTTGAAAGGATGCTCGGACCTAAGTGACCCTTCCTGGTTTATAGACAGATTTTTATCCACTTTCAAGCGGACAATAGGCATTTCGATATGACTACTAGAAGAGGGGATTACTTCCAAATGATGCACCAACCAGTATTAGGAATAGCTTGCAGTTGCAGCTTAATTCCACAAGTTACTTATAGAACAATAGAGCAAAAGCACTAGACTTATATACATATCGAAGACGCCTTTTGCTTGAGATATAGAGATGATCGAAATTTGTAACGACAATCTCTTTATATTAGGTCCAACCATTGCTAGTGGGACGTAGACGTCCAACATTGATTCAAATTTTTTGATCGGTCTCTAAGCAAAAGTGACCTTAAAATCCACAGCAAATTAGGATACTGAAACAAAAAGTTTACTTCACAAGCTTCAATTTTCAAATTTCATTACCACATTCGGTCAGAAAACCCTAATTTGATGGCATTTTTCTAATTTACAAAGCAATCCTAACAACAAATAAATTACTTATTCAGATTCAAAGCTCATCAATCATAATCATCAAACATAATAGAAGCACTCACCACCAAAGCGAGAAGCAACAAACTGCAAAAAAGCCACAGATCACTCTATCAGTCAAAATCAAACGCTACACTACAAAGAAAAAACTAAAATAAAAAAAATCGAGAGTTTACAAAGAGGATCAGTCTCAGTGGCTCCGATAAAATCAGTGTGCCAGTGATTCCGATAATTCTGACGTAACTTCATCTTCTCCATTTGATCTGCAGATGTCATTTTTGTTCCGTACACCAAAAATACACAATTATGAGAGATGTTCTTAAGTATTCACGTTTTTTGTATGACAAAATTGGAAAGGAAAAGTTAGAGGAATATTCTGATTTTCAGTATGTATTCAGAAGAGAAGAGAGAATTACTGAGTATAGTGTATAATGTATGTGGCCCTATACCAGATATTCTTGTTGTCATTTCTAACGTGACGGATTATGATTGGTTGATATTACCGCGGCTTTTTCTGCTATAACGATATATGTGCCTAACTACTTTCCGCAGACTGCACCAAATTGGTTTGACTATTCTTCTACTATGATTTTTTTTATTTTTTCATGTTCAATAATATCAAAAACTAACATTTTTTTAATATAAAATTTTAATTTCAATTTTTCATCCGACATATTTAAGACCACAAAATTAAAGAATATTTTTACACATTTAATAATATAATTTTAATATAGAATCATAAAATTTTAAAAATCTTTTTGATCTTCCTAAATTTCATACCAAATTAAACTAGGTCCTTTTTAAAAAAAAATGACGGAAGTATTAATTAATTAGAATAGAAACTAGAAAGTTCATCGTAGTGTACTCATTTATTTGAACGACCACAAGCCCAAAAAAAAGGTTGGTTTTGAATCATTTTATTGATAATAATCATATTTTAATTTCTATGATATTTTCTTGTTCTTCGTTTGTAACAAATGACATTTTTTTATATATTCAGTAACAATATAACTTCAAAAATATTTTCTATCACATATTTTATATTATAAACTGAAAAGAATAAAGTTAATAACTTTGGTACCTTGATTTTTGGGACCTAAAGCGACGACTCCAATTGTTGTCTTTTAATTTTTTACTAACAAAAACAAGAAAAATGTTGGTAAAATTTCATGTCATGCTCTTTCTTAATCTCATCTTTCTGTTATATTATTAGGACCCGTTTGGTTCTAAAAATACTTGGGAAAAATTTAAAAAGTAGTATTTGGTCATATAATTTGTTAAATATATTTGTCAAGTATCTCAAGTTTTCAAATACTAAAAAAAATTAGTATTTGGGTCAAGTTCTAATATTTGGAAATTTTAAAAAATTCAAAAATTACCCCAAACTTTTATATTTTATAAAAAATATCCATTATTTGTTAATTCCAACTAATATTTGTTATCACCTCCTCCGGAAAAGTTTGAGTTCTAATTTGAGTAATAAAATTGAGAAAAAGGAACAACTTGTGTTTAATGAGTTATAATTATAACTGAATGAGTGACAAGTTTGAGTATGCGATTAATGTATTGTCTTGCCTATATTGTTATTTTGTTATTGTTGATTGTTATCAATTATATTATAAGGTTATTTTTTAACAAAACATATTCATTATAAAATGATAATATAAATTTATGGGTATTTTTAATAATTGTTAAAACTTATGGATATAAATCATATTTTTTTGAAAGATTCAAATATTTTTGGGAAAATTTGGGGCCAAACACATGGTGAAACTTCACCAAAAACTTCATCTAAATATAATTTGTCAAGAAGATTTGAAAACTTGGGGCAAACGCTAGCTTAAACAATAATAAATTAATTTGTCATTTTTCGATTTTTCCTATTGTCCACCTCAACATAATTATGGTACATTTAGCAATTGTAAGTACATTACATATGTAATCACCTTGGAGCATTGGAAAGATGCGTCTCGAACCAGCTAAGATATAAATTCCAATTCTACTTCTAAAAAAATTACTAGTGTCTTAATTTATATAATTTCGTTTACTTATAATTGCCACCAAATTGTGATCATTTTGGTGAAGCTCAAAAGCTTTTATATAAAATACAATTTGATTAATTTAAATTTATGTAACTCTCATGAGTTCTTCAAATGCTCAACACTCTCTCTATATAATTTTAAGATAATTTGGGAATCAATAATGTCAAACTACCTAATTAAAACCAGAAAAATAGAAGAAATCAAAAATTGTTATAATAATTTAGTTTTCAGCTCAGTAGAAAATTTTATTTTTTTCCTTATAACTACCTAATTAAAATATGGTTTAATTGATTCTAGGATAGAATATAACTCAAGCTTACCCTACTAACCATAAAAATTACAAAATTTCAACTAACTCTGCAAACGAATTGAACACATGAAACATGTGTAATCATTTAAAATTTATTTAAATATAAATTTATTAAATGATTCGGATTATATTAAATTCATGAATATATTAGTCTAAATAAATATTATGGATTAATATAATTGAGTTAATTATTTAAATTCAATAAATATGAATTTAATTAAAGCCTGCTCCATAAAATCCATATGCCATGTCACTTAAATCTGATTGGCCGAATGTGATCCTATTCCAATCACAACTCCCCTATTTTAAAACTATAAATAGGGGTCCTCATAATTCAGAAAGAGAGACCGAAAATTCTAAACAAGAAGCTAGAGAAAGCCCGTGGTACAAACGCCATAAAATTCTCTATAAGCTACAAGTTTAAGAATTCAGGAATTTAAGTTCAAGAACGATCAAGATCAAGACCATCGGATTCAAGAACAAGCTCGAAGCCCTTGAATTCAAGTAAAAGTCAAGATCAAGATAAAGTTCAAGTTCAAGTTCATCAAAGATTCAAGAACAAGCTTTAAAGCCCTTGAATCCAAGATCAAGACAAATTCAAGATCAAGCTCAAGACCCCTTGAATTTATATTTGAATAGACGAATTCAGAGGAATATAGAGATTGCAACACTCGCACTTTGAAATAATAAAGGTTGCATAATTTTCCGTTCTTGATTATTGTTTTCTCGACGCGAATTTATTGTCTACAAATTCTGGCACGCCCAGTGGGACCATCTCTACCTCTCATCTCAACTTTACAAGCATCAAAGAATAACGAGATGACTTCCATGAAGAAAAACTCTCAATCAACTGCCTCTAAGGCCACTAGCTCCAAATTATCTACTGAAGTTAAAGGAATTCTTGGCGTTACCTTTGGAAGTTTCGGAGCTGTTACGAGGAGCAAGACTGCTATGCTAAGACAACAAACACTTCAAGTGTCGTCCGCGTCAACTCCAGTTTTTGAGTCTGCGACTTCAAAAAGATCAAGTTCCTCTCCAAATGCTCTAGAAGGAGGAAGCAGTGTTGCTGAAAAGATCAAGAAGACCTTGGCTCTACTTGAGCAATCTGGTTCAAAGAACTCTACCATAAGGGGGAACTATGATTCAACGATTGAATCATCTCCACATACATCGCGTAACATGAGTCCGCTGAAGATTAACTTACGCGACAATCCATGCTACTCTTCTACATCTCTAATGATCATGCAAACAATGGTGACTGTTGCTTCTTCCCCTAAGGAACAACTCGCAAATCTGATGAAGTTGGTTGAAGGATTGACGAAGCATGTACAACACCAAGAGTCTCGAATCGATAAGTTGATGGATAAGATGGAATGACTTTTAGATGGAGAAGCGAGCCATGCGCCTGGAAAGGGTGTTGAAGTTCAAGAGATCGGAGATCCTGCGAAGAAAGCACCGCTTGTTATTGAGATGCAGTTTCTTCTGAAGGAATGATCCCACTTGATCGCTTGAAGGAGTTTATTGAAGGCACAATCAAATATAAGTATGAAGTCTCCACCAAGTCTTCTCATATGTATGCCAAGCCATACACTGCAAAAATTGATAACTTTAAAATGCCTGTTGGTTATCAACCTCCCAAATTTCAACAATTTGAGGGTAAAGAAAATCTGAAGCAACATGTTGCACACTTTGTGAAGACATGTAATAATGCTGGAACATATGTAGACCATCTTGTCAAGCAGTTTGTCCGCTCTCTAAAAGGAAATGCCTTTGATTGGTACACGGATCTTGAGCCTAATTCTATTGATAGTTGGGAGCAACTAGAACACGAGTTTCTCAATCTCTTCTATAGCACGAGGCGTACAGTGGCATGGTAGAACTCACGAATACTCGCCAAAGGAAGGATGAACCGGTTATAGATTTCATAAATCGATGGAGGAACGTGAGCCTAAATTGCAAGGATAGGCTTAGTGAAGATTCTGCAATAGAAATGTGTATCCAAGGAATGCACTAGGAGCTTCTTTACATCTTACAAGGAATAAAACCAAAATCATTCGAAGATCTAGCTACTCGTGCTCATGATATGAAGTTGAGCATGTCCTCTGCTGGAAAAGATATGACGTTTGTCCATGATCCTCGCAAAGGAAGATACAACCAGGAACCCAAGAGATGTACAAATTTGTGCCCAAAAATGACAATAAAGAATCCATGAATGTTAATGTGTCGCCTGCGAAGTTCACTACGAATGAGGGCATGAAGCAAAATGTGAGAACGACTTTCCAAGCACGTTCAAATCAAAAGTCGACACTAAGGGAGATGCAAGGGAAAAAATATCCCTCCTTGGATTCTGACATTTCTGAGATTTTTGATGAGTTGCTCGAGTTAAAACTCATTGAGTTGCCAGAAATGAAGCGACCTGATGAAGCTGGAAAAGCTGATGACCCAAATTATTGCAAGTATCATAGACTTGTGAATCATCCTCTTGAAAAATATTTTGCCTTCAAGGATAGAGTGATGTGATTGGTTAACGAAAATAAAATTGTTTTTGATGATGAGAAGGCTAGTTCTAACCAGATCTCTATCACATTCGGCTCGCTCGATCCGGTCCAAATACGTATTTCTGAAAAGCATGAAAAAGAGTCATTGGAGCAAGAAGTTGATATAGATGGTGATGAAGGCTGGATTCTTGTGACTAGGCGAAAACGCAACAAGTCAAGCTTACGAAAAGAATCATCCGAGCAACCAATTAGAAGAAAAATGGTGAAGAAATTGGAGAAGCAGAAATCAATCAAGCGCCCAAAGAGGGCAAAGGTAGAAGTGCATCACTACCAGAAACCCCGACATCCTGTGACTCTAGAGGAATTCTTGCCAAGTCTGTTCTGCACAAAGTCTACTCAAGACAATGTCGAGGCATCATGTTTCAATGCTGATAAAGAAGAAACGATGAAGGTGCCTCCTACTGACAAAGAACGAACAACGAGTGAATCCTCACCAAAAGTGTCTCCTAGTGACAAAGAAAGAGCAACAAGGGAAATCTCGTCAATGATGTCTTCTTCATCTTCTGAAAAATCTATTGAACCTTCTTCCCAAGAGGCATATGCATATGATACAAAAATCACATTTACAGATAATGATCTTCTATTTGGTGAAATCCTACACAACAGTCCTTTGTATATGGTGGGTCACATGCTAGAGAAGAAGATAAATAGAATCTTAATAGATGAAGGATCTGGAGTCAACATTCTGCCTATCCACACATTGAAGGAACTTGGCATCACGACTGAAGAACTTAGTGAAAGTCGTTTGTTGATACAATGATTCAATCAAGGGGGACAGAGGTCCATAGGTATTAAATCTTGAATTTCGGATATGTTGTTGACAATATTTTATTGGTAATAATAAAACCCTTGAAGTATAGTTTCTAGCGATCACAATCCTTTTTGGTGATGACGTTCCAACATCAAGATATAAAATATTTTGTGAGGCAACAAAAATCTGCAATCAACTATGTGACAGAATTTAAAGTTAACTTCAAAAAATCATCTAGAAAGATTCTGAAGGTATTAAATTTTGAATTTCGGATATGTTGTAGACCTTTGTGTCTAGATTCTAAATAATCAAGCAGCTTGTGATTTCTTTGTTCCTACATCAAGACACGAGAATTTTAGTAAAGCACACAAATCTGAAATTTTCAGCATGACAGAATCTAGAGCTAACTTCCAAAAAATCATCTAGAAAGATTCTGAAGGTATTAAATCTTGAATTTCGGATATGTTGTTGACCTTTGTGTCTAGATTCTAAATAATCAAGCGGCTTGTGATTTCTTCGTTCCTACATCAAGACACGAGAATTTTAGTAAAGCCACACAAATCTGAAATTTTCAGCATGACAGAATCTAGAGTTAACTTCAAAAAAAATCATCTAGAAAGATTCTAAAGGTATTAAATCTTGAATTTCGGATATGTTGTATACCTCTGTGTCTAGATTCGAAGTAATCAAGCGGCTTGTGATTTCGTCGTTCCTACATCAAGAAACGAGAGTTTTAGTAAAGCCACACAAATCTGAAATTTTCACCATGGCATAATCTAGAGCTAACTTCAAAAAATCATCTAGAAAGATTCTGAAGGTATTAAATTCTGAATTTTGGATATGTTAGAGATCGAGAAGTCTAGTTTCTGGAAAATTAAACCGTTCATGATTTAAATTTTTCTACAATGAGATATAAATTTTCTACGACATACAGGTCAAGCTGTAAAATAAAAGTGACAAAAATCAGAAAAAGGGAGGGAGATTACCTTGAATTATGCCCCTTTCGTCATAGGCTCGTAGCTCACAATATGTAATTGAAGATAAAATTGTGGAGACAATATGTCTATTTATAGATGTCATGTGGTGGGAATAAAATCCTTCTCCTAATTCAATTACAATTTTTTTTTGACTAAAACAATAAAAAAGGACATGAATATGAAATTAAGTGAGACTACAATTCGTAGTACAATTACAATTTGGGCTAAAATTTGCATCATAAAATAAGATGCATGCTCACCTGCCACGTCAACATTCATGATTCCTTTCCTAGGCGGTTGTTTACTTGTGGCCTTGCCATAAATAGATTAATTTTAAAGTGGTCAACCATCATATAAAATGACATTCTTTAATCAATTACACTAAGAACAAGTTAGAGAAAATTGTTAAACTTTGTACCTCTCTTCTTGAGGTCTATAAACAGTAACTAAGTATCTTTTTATAAGATTATAGTTCTTCCCGATACTTCAAAGTCTTGTTTTAGAATTACGATAGATTCAAACCTCGATAAGATTTGAAGTAGGGGGCATTTGTAATCATTTAAAATTTATTAAATGATTTAGATTATATTAAATTCATGAATATATTAGTCCAAATAAATATTATGGATTAATATAATTGAGTTAATTATTTAAATTCAATAAATATGAATTTAATTAAATCCCGCTCCATAAAGCCCATATGCCATGTCACTTAAATCTGATTGACCAAAGGGAATTCTATTTTCCAATCACAACTCCCCTATTTTAAAACTATAAATAGGGGTCCTCATAATTCAGAAAGAGGGATCGAAAATTCTAAACAAGAAGCTAGAGAAAACCCGTGGTACAAACGCCATAAAATTCTCTAAGTTTAAGAATTCAGGAATTTAAGTTCAAGAACGATCAAGATCAAGACCATCGAGCTCGAAGCCCTTGAATTCAAGTAAAAGTCAAGATCAAGATAAAGTTCAAGTTCATCGAAGATTCAAGAACAAGCTTTAAAGCCCTTGAATCCAAGATCAAGTTCAAGACAAATTCAAGATCAAGCTCAAGAAACAAGCTCGAAGCCCTTGAATTCAAATAAAAGTCAAGATCAAGATAAAAGTTCAAGTTCATCGAAGATTCAAGAACAAGCTTTAAAGCCCTTAAATCCAAGATCAAGTTCAAGACAAATTCAAGATCAAGCTCACGAGCCCTTGAATTTATATTTGAAAAGTCGAATTCAGAGGAATCATAGAGATTGTAACACTCGCACTTTGAAATAATAAATACGATTGTTACATAATTTTCCGTTCTTGATTATTATTTTCTCGACGCAAATTTTATTGTCTACGACATGCTTTTTTTCGTAGAAAATTAGATGCTGATTTGAGGGGTAGAAGAAGAGATTTTCTGCTTTTGGTGTGTAAAATAAGGTGAATCATGTGAATATTTATAGGTAACCATTAGAGAACGAACATGTGCATGTTTGTGAGAAAGGTGTATTTTCTTTTGCTCACCAATCATAAATGACACAATAATTTTACATGAAATAATATCAAAAAATAAAATAACGAATAAATATCTCTTAACTTTGCTTTAAAAATTATACTCTTCCATCCCCCAATTTTGAATAATAGATTGATATATAAATGAGCAAAGTAGAAAAAATAATAATAATAAATAAAACTCTAACATCTATTTATACATGAAAGATAACAAAGAACGATAATTCTATGAACGTCATATATGAAACAAGTAATAAATAATAATTTTGATGGAAGGAAAAAGTTTTTTTTCTCTTCTGGTTAGTTGAGTTAATTGAGAAAAGGACAAGATAAAACTTTACCAAATCTCTCAATATTTGCAAATATAAGAAATTAAGAACCATGTTCCAAGTCTACAAGTTTCTTATTTAGAGCTTGAAATTTGTTTTCCTAAAAAATGCACAATTTCATAACTTTTGATATCTTATAAAATAAAATATAGTAGTACATAAAAAGAAAATCTTTCAAAGTATTACGAAAAATCAAAATTTTACCAAATTAATGATGCAAATAACTCCATCTGGATTATAAACATAAATTGATGTTATTACCTATAATTGGAGAATCAAATTGTTAAGTAAACTAAATTCACAATAAAAAAAAGTAATAAAACCATTAATTAAACGTCATTTTCATTCTTAATTGAGATTACTTTTCTTCTTCAACTTTGTCACATCACCTATGTGGACCTTTCTTAATCGAAGTTTTTAAAAAAATTTAGAATATTTTTTATCCACATGTGTTACCTTCAAAAATGAACTTTGCCGTGTATAAACACAAATTTAGCTAAATTTCTATGTAAATATCAAATATTGAATGAAAAAAAAAAAACTTCGAGTGTGTTTAATATGGAGAAAATATATTTTGATTTTTCAATATTTGTTTGGTCAAAATATTTTCTTTAGGAAACAGATTTTGTAAAAGTGAGAAATGACTTCCTTAATTGTGTCCTATTTCCCATCGTCCAACATACTTTACCTTTACTCCAACCCACCTCCCATATTATTCACTAGATATATATATAAATATGTTTACTCGCGTATTGAACATAAAAAAAAGAAGGTAAAATCTACCTATTTTCTCAATTTCTTTTAAGAAAATATTTCTTTGGATAGAGAGTCATCTTCATTAGAAAGCGTTTTACTCAAATATAATATACTTTGTGTGAATTCAAATTTAATTAGAGTCTCAATATAAGTATGGAGTTCAAGTGACAAATAATAATCACACGAGCCGCATGACATCCTTCTCGGTAAGTAAAATAGTAGCGTTTTTTTTTTTTTTTTTTTTTGACGTTATAATATTACTCCTATTTTCTTAGTCCAATTTCAAGAAACAACAAGTCAACCCAGAAACCCAAGAAAATACGCAAAACATTCACCTAATTTAATATTTTTTGTACAATATATTATATTACCCAAAAATCTAATTGACTGAATTCCAATTTGGAATGTTTTTTTTTTTTCTAATGTATATTTATAGGCACAGAGAGAAGAGGCGAATGATTCAGTAAAACATCCTCATTCTGTACTAAAGAATCATCTTTGAAAAGGGGGAAAAACATGTTTTTGATTCTGGGTCATTCTTGTTCGAATCTTTTTCTTGTATTTCTAGTGTTTACAGTTACTTGTTTTAGTTCTTGTTGGGTTTTGTATGGAGAACAAGTCCAAGGTGGGGATGGTCCGCATAAGAGTGCTACTCTTTCTAGCTTCATATATGCAACTACTGTGCTCAAACCTTATGAATGGAGATACATTAGTGGTAATTTTTTGTATTAGTTGATTAAAGTTTTTTTTTTTTTACCCCGTTTCTCAAAGGGGTTTTGATTATTTTTGGGAGGGTTGTTGTGGTATGTGAATTTTAAGTTTCATTCTGGGACATCGACGAAATTTGGGATGATGGGTTTTGATTCTTGTAGAATTCTTGATATCTTGTTTTATTTGGATGCTTTTTCTGTACTTGTTGCTATTTCTTGTATTCATCAATGCAAGAATAGATGAATGTAGCGAGAGATGTATGAGAGCGATAGTTCGAGTTTCTTGTTTCGTTTTTGAGTTGTTTTTACTTATTGATGGTTTATGGATCACTTGTTCACTGATGTATCAGGTGCACTGGGAGGGGGGTGGGGTGGAGGAGGGATTCTGGGACCTCGATGAAATTTGGGATACTGAGGGTTGATTCTTTTAGAATGCTTGATATATATTTCCTGTATTCATCAATGCAAGAATAGATGAGTGCAGCTAGAGATGTATGAGAGCAATAATTCGAGTTGCTTGTTTCGTTTTTGAGTTGTTTTAACTGATTGATGGTCTATGGATCACTCGTTTCACTTAATTATCAGTTGCACTGGGAGGGAGGTGGGGTGGGGGAGAGTTTGATGGAGCAGGGGAGGGATTCTGGGATCTTGACGAAATTTGGGATACTGGGGTTTGATTCTCTTAGAATTCTTGATATTTATTTCTTGTATTCATCAATGCAAGAATAGATGAATGCAGTGAGAGATGTATGAGGGCAATATTCCGAGTTGCTTGTTTCGTTTTTTAGTTGTTTTAATTGATTGATGGTCTATGGATCACTTGTATCACTAATGTATCAGTTGCACTGGGAGGGGCTGGATGAAGTTAGGGGTACTGGGTTTTGATTCTTTTAGAATTTTTTATATCTGTTTCTCTGTATTCATCAATGCATGAATAGATGAATGGAGTTAGAGATGTATGAGAGCAATATTTCGAGTTGCTTGTTTCGTTTGAGTTGTTTTAACTGATTGATGGTCTATGGATCACTCGTTTCACTGATGTATCAGTTGCTTTGATGTAAATATGTAATCGCTTGTTCTGATTCAACCAACTGGTTTTGTTTATTTATTCTTGTTAGTATTTCCATAGTTTCAAAACAAAAAAAAAAATCCTTAGTCATGAGCTGCTCGCTCTGTTATTCAGCAGTTGTGGATTTAACTTGTTCTCTGCCTTCAGTGTTTGTAATGTTCAATTATTAATTACTCCATTCTAGCTATCTTGGTTTTGTTTGTGAAGTATCAGTCTTTACATCTATCTATGTAAATTTTTGAAAATTGTTGTTCTTTACAGGCAGATTAGTGCTATCTTATTTTTTAGTCTCTCAGTTTTTCAAATGTTTCCTATCTGGATTTCCTTATTTGATGGCTATCTTTAGAGAAATCATGTCTTTCTGCGTTGGTTGTATCACGGATAATTGTGTGAGGAAGTGTTAAATGGAAAATATACTGTGTTGTGACTTCAAACAGTTTAAGGTTTCTTTCCTTTTTAATTAATGGCTAACTGGTTTTGGTTTCCATGCCTTTCTGCAGTGGACTTACCACCGTGGTTCTCTTCGGTGACTATTACTTTGGAATCCAATGTTGGCGTTGTAAGTGCATGACCGAAACTTTCATCATTGAAATGTTCTGCTTATAACTTTGGAATCTCTTTTTGGTTGTCTTCAATATGATTATGCAATTTGCTCCTTTTGCCCACTACAATTTCTCTGTTTACTTCCTTGATATTGGTGTTGAAGAATTTTTTCCGCTGACCATACCATGCTTTTAATCCCAATAATTATCCTTTTACAATCTTTAATTCCTGAATTTAACTGCATGCAGGACCTGAAAAGAATAGGAAAAGTAAGTACTTTGCCGATGATCTGCTTCCGAGAAGGAAGTCCGCCCCTTCCAGATGTTTATAACACTTCTCTTACAGGTCTAGGTACAAAAGTCATTCTCTTAACTGACTGAGCATGCCAAATCATGTGGCCATGAAGTAACTAATAATATTAGTTTTTCTCTGTAGTGATAGACCATATTTCCAATAGTTCCTTTGGAGGATCACAAGATCTTCAAATGGTTGAGAAGTGCTATCCCATGCAGAAAAGTATATCCTTGATGTTGACAAATGAGCAGGTTTATTCTTAACTTTGTAATATATGTGGGCTAGTTTCTTCTTTGTAGTATACTAGCTTCTCCATTTGAGAGATAAATTTCTTTTCAGTGGTGGTCTTATGCATGTTTACTTGGGTTTGAAATAAGTTTTTTCACAGATTCGTCCAGGAATATGGTATTTTGGGTTATTTAATGGCATCGGACCTTTAAGGACACAATCAAAAATGGTACTTGCTCTAACTTATTTATATTCCGCATCTTGGTCATTATCTTTTGTGCTTCTTTCTTATGGACATTTCTAATTGAGTTTTCAACATATGATCAAATAGACATTATTTATCTGTTTAAATGATCTTCTGATGTATCTGAAATTTCTCTCTGAACATCTCTATGTGATCAATTAATACCCTGTGTTTTTTAAGTTTTAGTAAAAGAATTGAACTCGATTTTCTCTCATATTTACTACAGAGATAATAATCAAATTATCCCTACATTTATCTCTTTTTCTACCTAAGCAGAGAAAGTAAAAGAGGAAAGGCCTGCTACTCCTCTTCTTTGGCTTGAACCTAAAGGATAGTGCAAAATGAAAGAGGAGAGCTAACATGATTGATCTTGTTTGGGGTTAATCATTCACATGAGCTCTTCCAGTAGTTCAAAAATAATGACTTTGACTTCCACCAGCTCTGTTGCTACTGAACCTTAGAGAAATGTGGGGAAATGGATTGCACCTGCTCTTTTGTGGTTGGCATGCATTTTATGAAACTAGTTAAAAGGATTTCTAAGTGGAAAGAAATAAGGAAGTGGTAGATTTGTGAGCGCGTTGTAGAGTTGTAGTTTATGTTGCTAATAAAGGAACAACACCGCTAGGTTAAGAATGGGCTTAGCAATCTGACAAA
The DNA here is from genome assembly GCA_029582245.1 of Solanum etuberosum. Lineage (NCBI taxonomy): Eukaryota > Viridiplantae > Streptophyta > Magnoliopsida > Solanales > Solanaceae > Solanum > Solanum etuberosum. The sequence goes on along the minus strand of JAJONR010002997.1, from coordinate 40,621 downwards.
GCTCTAAGATACGAGTACACATTAGTGAGGAAGTGTTCCGCCTGAGAGAGAAGCCTGCTCTCTTCCTTGTGGGGCAGTTGTTAGTGAGGAGGAATACATACTGAAAATTGTTTCCTCCAAACTTGTAACGAAACTTTCCTCTGTAAATACTTGCCAGCAGTTTTGCTACTTTTTGATACAATACCTATACCAATCAAAAAAACATAATTTGTTTCCTCCAAAAGGTAGCAGGTGTGTCTTAAGTTCCACTGGATTGTTTACTTGTATGATGAAGATTTGTGTTCCTTTGTCATAACAATGAAAGAAATACTACTCTATCAATTAACCTGGAGATTCTAAGAATCTAATCTCACTCCCCCAACCCTTGGAGTGAAGCTTACTACTGTGAAACAAATATCATTCTTTTAAAGTCGTAATACCATCATTTCAACGGTTTAATATCTTAGCTAGCTAATTTCTATTGACTGATTTCTCTTTGCAGATTAATCGAGGACATTCATACTCATTCAGTGGTAATATAACTGTGGAAGGCTGTACAAATTCAGCTATGCTGGGCAAATTCTGCAACCAAACAATTAGTTTACTCTCATGTTCGGATACCTATATATCTCCTGAAAGTGGAATAGGTATTCAAACTTGTTGAAGTGTGTGACCATCTCATCATCTGTTAGAGAGAGTACACTTTTATTTACTTAATTATATTAAGGGTCCTGTTTCTTTTTTCACGGGATAAAGCACGTGAAAATTCTTTTTGATAATGGGTGGTGGTGACATTCGATATCAGGACCTCTGCTTGCTCTGATACCATCTCATCTAAAAGCTTAAGCTGGTAGAGAGAGCATACTTTTATTTACTTAATTATATCCTTAAATCTTATAAAACTGCAGCCAATATGACTCCCTGTGGAGGTACCGAGGAGAGCTGTCTTGACGTCGTTGGGTCAAAAGTCTACTCATTGGATGTAGTGAGTATTGCCGAGGAGATAATAATCACAGCATTAAATATCACGTTTACTCAATCACAGCGTTCTAATGGGGCCATCAATAGCAGCGGACATTCCCTGCTGTGTTATGTTCGGCATGGAACTTTACCGCAGCCACAACTGTATGATTATTCTGCTGATATAAACAGATCCCCATTGGTCATACCTTTACCTAGACTTGGTCGTTGGTATATTAAAATACTGCCAGCAAACCTGTCAGAAAGCACGTCGGCAATCCAAGATATGAACACTACAATATGCTATTCATTGGAATGGCAAGTACTTCGGTGTCCTGCGGATAAGGCTGGATTGAACTGTACAACAGCAAAATACACACTTCAGGTGGACTTTTAATGAGTTTGTCTGCTTCAATCTTTCTCAAAACTTCTCATTAATTTTGTATACTTGCACATTAATATTGAACATTATGTCTGGTCATTGTGGATTTGGATAACTCAATTGCCTTCTTAATAAAAGAAAATGATACACTAGATGTATAGATACACATTTTCTCTTCCAGTGCAAATAGCACGCATCAAAGCTGACCTGATTAGTTTCTCAATCATTTCATGTCTTTTTTTTTTTTTTGTGGGGGTGGGGGTGGGGGTCTTGGAATAGTAGCAGGACTTTCCATTAACAACCTCGTACCTCGTAATTGTTCTGTGCAGACGTTTCTGAAAAGAACTCCATTTGTCGCTTTTGAATCCTATTATCTACCTATCACTGGAGAAGTTTCCTCAGGCTCTGCTAATTTTCCTTTGGGACCTCTTTTGAGTAATTCCTCTGATGGGGATTACACTTGGACCTTTTTCCTTCTGGACATTCCCGATGGTGCTGCTGGCGGAAATATTCATGTCCGCGTTGCATCAGAAGCAAAGATAAGTGGGGAAATATATGCCAGATATGGTGGATTTCCCTCTCTTAGTAACTGGGATTACTTCTATGCAAACAGCACAAGCAACAGCAATGGTTCCATGTTTTTAAAGTTATATGATGCAAGTGATAAATCTGTGAGCTTTTATATCATATATGCTAGAGGAGGAACATGGAGTTTTGGGTTAAGGCACCCAATTTCAAACAGGCATAGTTCGACAGTTGAAACTACCATGTCTATCTCACTAGAGAGATGCCCAGAGAAATGCTCTTCGCATGGGGCATGCAAGTCTGTGTTGGATTCAAGTGGTCTCACATTCTACAGGTTCATATATGACGATTTCTGAAGATTAAGTTATTGGGTTCAATTCATGTTCTCATGCAATAAATCTGTCTTTTTCAGTTTCTGTGATTGTGATCGACGCAGTGGAGGCTTTGATTGCAGTGTTGAACTGGTTTCTTCTTCAGGTAAAGCATTGTATTTTTGTGACATTCGGACTTATGTCAGTGTCTTTAGCCATTTTAAGAGAACTGTTGCTACATCCTCTGTTGTTTCTTTGTTTGTTTGTATTTTTGAAAGTCTTCACCTAGCACTTAAAATTGAATCTGGAACTAGACGTTGCAGATTAGAGTAACCAGTTACTGTTTGCCCAATCAGTACTATCTCGAGTAAACCTGTCAATTTATTCAATGTATGATAATATGAGGAGCAACATTTGTGTGTTCTGAATGCTGATAGCTTGCTCTGATCATGATTCAGTTTAAACAATTTCAATTGCTGCATGTGTTTCACCAACAAAAGTAAAAAATAAAAAATTGCAACATTATGTTGCCAACATGCTCTCTGCTATTGCTAGTACACTCTTGATTACTATTTGTTTGCTTATGTTTTGCTAAAATTTTAACTCAGTAAGTTCTCATTAGTAGCCAATTAATTATGCAATGGATCTTTTAAAGGACAAGTGCTGAAAACTCATGTAGGGCAAATGTGGCAATCGATTTCCCTTATTGGATCCAATGCTGCAGCTTTGCTCCCTGCTTACTGGGCCCTCCGTCATAAGGTGATATTAGCTAATCCCGTAACATCCTAAGGCAATTGATTTCTTCTGATTGATATTCAAGTGAAGAGGCTGTTAAAATCAGATATCTAGGGTTATATTTCAGTAGACAAACTCTATCAGAGTGTGGGTATAATAATTTTTTTTCAGTGGACAAGCGGATGAACTTGAGGTAGAGCTATACCTTGGATTCTTCATTTTTCTATGCTTAAAAGGTTCTCCTTTCTTCTGCAGGCATTTGCTGAATGGGTTCTTTACACATCAAGTGGTATCTCAAGTGGCCTGTATCATGCATGTGATCTTGGTACTTGGTGTCCATTGTCCTATCATGTCTTACAGGTATCACTTCTATGGATTTTGCTATATTGCATTTTTGCATCTGGTGGCTAAGTAATTATATGGTTTCCTTTTTGTCGACCGGCCCCAGTTCATGGATTTCTGGCTCTCTTTCATGGCTGTTGTTAGTACTTTTGTGTACTTGTCTACTATTGACGAAGTTACAAAGAGGGCGATTCACACTGTTGTTGCAATCCTGACAGCCCTCATGGCTGAAAGTGGACCAACCAAGTAAAGTTCCTCTTTTCTCAGTAGGAAGTTTGGATTTGGTTTTCTTGTCATTGAACTGTTTGAATCAGCTTTAACTTGGTCAACATTTACAGGTCCTCAAACATTATTCTTGTCGTCGCTATTGGTACTTTGGCTCTGTTCATTGGGTTCCTCATTGAATTCTTTACTCATCATAGATGGATTTCCTTTTCAACAGAAATTTGTTTGAACATGCTCAACAGGTAGGTGGATTTTTTGTTCTAAAAATTTAGACATGTAAATTTTTAGAACAAAAATATAAATTTACATATTTGTTTTAATATCTAATAATTCAGCTAAGTATGATTTTGAATGCAGATGGGAAACTGTAAAAGCATGGATTCATAATTTCATTCGGTCACTTCTGAAGCGCTTTCGGTGGGGCTTTCTACTTGCGGGATTCACTGCATTAGCAATGGCTGCTATTAGCTGGAAACTTGAAACAAGTCAAAATTACTGGATATGGCACAGGTCTGAAGAGCTATCAAGCATTTCTCCTACGTCTTTTTGACTCTCTCTCTCTCTCCTCTTCTTTCTCTGACATCTTTCATATCTCATTTCTGCAGTGCATGGCATGTTTCGATATATACTTCTTCATTTCTTTTTCTCTGTTCAAAAGCAACACCAGTAAACTGTGAGAACGAACAACCTCGATCAGAGAACTATGAGTTGGCTCGGCAAAATTCTTTCAGTGGTAGTAACGAAAGAGGTGGTAGATAGTTCATACTAGAATCTACTTTAGCCCAAGCACATAACATATAGAGGCTAGAGCTACTTGATGCTGAGAACGTACGATGAACTGCACCAAGAAGTCACTTCTCTATGTTAGGCAGGTGATTAGTGGATAAGGAGAAACAAATGTTTGTCAGTCGTTTTTAACAATCAAAAAAAAAAATGTTTGTTAGTCATTCTCAAATAGTTTTTCTTTTTCTTCTTTAAAGTTTTACTTGGCTAAAGGGATACACCATTGGTGTCCTGTTTTATGTAACATTGTTTATAGGAACCAAAAGCAGAAAAGGTCCATTTTGTGTAGTCAGGAAAGTTATAGCTTACAATAGGGAAGATGAAAAGGGAAAGAAGATTGGTGCTAGGTATAGTAACTTTGTTTTAATTCTTTCTCCGTTGAGTCAATACTGGTAGCGGAGATGCAAGGCAGACCACACAAGTTCATATATTGGTGAAGTCTGTAAAGAAATTGTTCCAATGAGGAGTCCTGTTTATGAAGTCCCATATATACTGTTGCATAGCCCACTGTTCAATTGTTTGTACGTATTAATTATGGTTTACCATATTGCTCTCTATTACACTTGTAGCAGATGTTATGTGAATTGGGTAAACCATGAAAGTTTAGTATCAAAAGGAAGAGGGAGGAATGTACATTCTCTGAATGGAAGTTTGAATCTTCTCATTATACAGATCCTTGTGAAGCTACAGGTAAAATCTGAGTTTCTTTCAGAAATAAATCTCTATGGACAAGAAGCCAACAGTATAGACAATCAACCTTCACAGTCTTGCAAAAATAAATAAATTGTATACTGTCGATATCATGTACTTGTGTTTTCCTGAAAAGAATGTCGCGGAGCCTCCATCCATCAAAAGGTTCTTTTGGCTTCCTGAAGCTTAGGGTTTGGCTTGAGATCATACTAGTGCATAGCAGTTCGATGACAAAATTTTCTTGTGTTTTGAAGGAGCCTATAACATGATTTACACCACTGTTGTGCAGAGGTTTACCTTTCATCAATCAGTCTGGCAACCCTTGCCTTGCTCTTGCTACATATTCAATCTCATTCTGTTTCCTAACTACATCCATTCCCTGTTCTCCTCCATTTTTCATGCTAAAAGCAGCCCAAGTGTTTGCAACTGCAGCGAAGTTTTAGTTGCTTCATGCTAGTGTGTTGATTCCATGAGCAATAATTTCCATGCTACAGCCTGGTGATTTGTTATGCAACCGCTCTCTAGCCAATTCCCAGATCAAGGCTGCATCAGGCCAATTACTATCAGAGGCGCACAAGTTTGACATCTGGACGTAAGTAGCAGTATCATTTGGATCTATCACGAAAAGCTTTTCTGCAGCCCATTTTGCCAATGTCATATCTCCATGGATTCTACAAGCGCCAACGAAAGCCTTTAGGGCATCTGGTTGGGATTCATCTGGCATTGAGTTTAGAACTTCATAAGCCTCATTTAGAAGGCCTAACCGTCCAAAAAGATCTACCAGACAGGTATAGTATTCTGAGCTTGGCTTAATTTGGTAGTTATTCGTCATCAAACTGACGTACTGCAGCCCTTTACTAAAGAGACCACCATGGCTACAGGCAGAGAGAACCTCTAGAAATACTATGCTATCTGGCTTCACACCATTTACCAACATTTCATCAAAAAGTTGAATAGCTTCCTTTGAAAATCCATGGGATGCATAAGCTCCAATCATTGATGTCCATGAAAAAAGATCTGGTGCTTTTATTGAGCTGAAGGACTGGTAAGCATGAGCTATACTACCACACTTTGAGTATGCATTTATCAATGCATTTCCAATTGATAAAGAATTTGAGAATACATATTTTACTGCACAAGCGTGAACTTGTACAGTTTCAGTTGCCATTGATAAGTTACCACATGAACTAAGAACACTAGCCAAAGTGAGCTCATCAGGAACAAAATCCTCTCTTACCATGCTTTTTAGAAGTTCCATAGCTTCCTTCCCATCTCCACGGCGTCCATAACCTACAATAATAGTGGTCCAAGAGACCACATTTCTGAAGGTCATCTCATCAAAAGCCATGCGAGCATCGGTTATATTTTCATTCTTTGCATACATATCAACAAGTGCACTTTCAACCACCACATCCTTGTTAAGGCAAACTTTAATAACAAGTCCTTGGATCTGCCTACCTGTGTCATAGAACTCCAAACTAGCACAGGAATTAAGTAGACTAGCAAATGTAACTCATCCCCCTCAAACCCCTCCAATCTCATCAATCTGAATAACCAAAAAGCCTCTTCACCCAAACCATTCAGTACATAGCAAGAAATCATAACATTCCATAACACCAAATCAGGCGCCAAAACCCCATCAAGAACACACCTAGCCTCTCCAATCAACCCAAACTTCCCATACAAATCAACAAGAGTGGCACCAAGAAAACAACTTTGATCATATCCCAACTTCACGATAGCACAATGCAACTCCTTGGCCAACCAAACACCACCCTTTAACTCCACACAAAGTCGGAGCAACCCACAGAAAGTAATGCAATCAGGAGACACCGATTCCATCAACATTTGCTTGAAATAACAGAACCCCAGATGACCATTTGTCTTTAAACGCTCAACAGAGTCCCTTAAACCACATATCAACGTATTCCAAGTAACAATATTTCTAACACACATTTCATCGAACACCTTGCACGCATCAACAAACTCCTTGCATTTTACATAAACTTGCAAGAGCTGATTTCCCAGGGAAAGAACATTAGTCATACCCAACTTAATAATATTTCCATGTATATATTTCCCTTCATCAAGATTGCCCATTTTCGCCGAAATTTTAAGGGCATTGGAAATACAAGTGCGGGAATTACATGAATCATTATTAACTGAAACTTCCTCTCTAGCTAAAAGTGAACTACTGGTGGCAACAATGGTCGATAGAAATAGTAACTGCTGATTGAAGTAAATCATCGGAATTGGAATAATTCGGCATTTGATAATCATGGATTGCAGACAGAGATCAAGATTGAGTAATCCTTTTGCACTGTTCAATGTTTCGAGTTAATTGCTCAGATAATCACTATAAATATCCATTATTAGATTGAACCATTACTAAAAAAAAATGTCTAAACGTTCATATTTTCCATATCTAGTTAAAAAAAATCATTTTAAGGAGTTACATTTCAAATATGATGATCTTAGAATAAGTTTTTATCTTGAATTTAATTATATTTAATGTGAAGTGATTGACCAATTTATTGTTTATGAATTATCATATGATATGCTTATTTAAGATATAAATGGACGGCAGCAGCCAGGAGGAATGTGACTTTGTCTAAAGGTAATGAAGAAAGAAGAATTATCCATAGATTGTTTTGCTTAATATTATTATTATTATTATAAAGAATTGTCAGCCGCAATGGTGATCACCATTAATTTAAAGTGGTCATCTTTTTAAGCAAGTTGACAAGAATGTCATCACTTGTTGTCTCCACTTCAACCATTAATTCATATATATTGATGGATGAAACTTTAAATAGTTTCACCTAACAAAATTTTCACTTTAGGCGCAAGTTTTCAATCGAGGTCAAGGTCAAGATTCTAAGGATCATGGCGGTCCTTATCCTATGGGGGATTGGCTGGGTAGAGGAGCTTGGGCCCTTAAGAATCTGCATACTGCCATGGGAGAGCAAGACAAGTTTCCAGATAATTATATAAATTGTTCTATTTTATATGTTCACACGTAATTTTAAATAGATATTTGAATATTGGAAAGTTTTTAATCATAATTTAAACAATTATATTATTATTTCTGTATAATATATTATCTATAATCTCAATTATTAAAAGACTATATCTTATAATAAACATACTTGTGAAAACTTCTATCAAATAGGTTTCGTGGTGTAGTTGGTTATCACGTCAGTCTAACACACTGAAGGTCTCTCCGGTTCGAAGCCATTTTTTTCACATCCTTGATTGAACTCCACATCTCTTTTTTTTGTCTATTCCGACCCCTAAACTTTGTGCTATTGTCATTGAACTCCCTTCTTTATTAAAAGGTGACAAAAATGGAAGTAACCCCTTTTTTTCAGTTTTTTCCTTGTCTTTCTCTCAAGTCAAGCAGCAGCCTTTACCCCTTTTCCTTCTTGTTCATCCCACTAGTGGCTAGTTACCATTTCAAGCTTATTCTCTCCCAAAGATACAATAAAAAAGGAATCTTTAGCAAGGGAAGGTTCTGTTTTTTTTTCCTTGCAAGTATTTCTGGTGTGCCACTTCTTGGTGGATATAGTTGATTTTTATGATATACATTTAGAAACTGAAGGTGGGTGTGGTTAATTTTTTATTTATTTTTGATACTTCCATTGGGTTGCTTTGAACTGTTTTTACTCGAGCTGAGGGTGGGTGTATGGGAAACAGTTTTTCTGCCGGTCCTTTCCAAACTCCACTTTGTGAGATTATATTGGGTTTATTGTTGTTTTAATTTGATTGGGTGTGGTTTATTTATTAGGTGTATTTTGTAAAGATTCTCTTTTTCACTTATAGTTACCATTCCAAGCAAAATATTTTAGTGTGGTTATTGGTAAAGCTTCTGTTTTTCCTCCTTTTGTCTTGTTTCCAGTGTGCCACTACCTCTGTATGTAAGTCTTCTTGAAAGTTGAAACGGAAAGTGTGTAATTTTCAACCTTCTGAATTCTATTTTGTCTGGTCTATTGGTCAGGTTGTGTAAAGATTCTCTTTTTTTGCTGAGTTTGTTCTATTAATTTCTGTTGTCTTTTAGCAAAAGAGTTCTCTAGTTCTTTCTGGTGTGCCACTGCTTTTTAATGTGTTCTTTTGAAACTGGAGGTGGTTCTAGCCAATTTATCTAAAATTTGTTTAACCCAACTAGTTTAAGATTGACTGATTGGGACATAGTTGTTTAGGTCTAGTCTATTAATCAGTTTTTTGGTCTAATAATTCTGTTGTGCTTGTGTTTGTAATATTAGGTCTCTTGTCTAGGTACAGGTGCTGCTTTTTCTTAATGGGTTTTTTTGGTGTGCCATGGTCTTTGTATGTGTATGCTTCTGAGACTAAAAGTGGGTGCAGTTAGAAATTCTGAAATATTACTGGGTTTGGGTATACTTATCAGGTTTCTTGTGTAGTGCTTCTGTTTTCTCCGTTTTGCTAATATTTCACTTTTCTGAGTTTATGTTTTCTCGAAAGCTTAGTTTCTTTGATATCATAGATGAATTTTGGCAGCAGAACTATGGTATCAAGAGTTTGACTGCTAGTACTTGTTGGTTCTTTGTTAACCTCAATAGTTTTTTAGGGTATGGATTATAGGGTTTTTTTCACTTCAGATGAATTTTTCTATTTTGCTCCGTAATTGTTTGTTATGGTTAGAATACTCATAGGAGTGTTGAAGCTTACTGCTTTGTTTATTGTTATTGCAATTTCCATTGCTTTTTGAAGATAGGTACCTGCTAACTCCCAATAGTATAGGTACGGTTAGCTCCGTCCACCAAGCCCAAGCAAATGGGAAAAGAATCACCAAGTGTTTTTTTCTCTGCTCTGGTTGAACCCTAGTCTCCAAGGTATGCACCCACCCCATTGACAATTAGGATACACCTTTGGGTAATTTTATAAGCTTGAGTGTACATATTACATCATTTGCTTCTCTAAGCCAGTCCTTATGCAATCTTTGGAACATGTTCAGTACAAAGTATTCTAAATGGGCAGGCATCAAATGATGCGGCAAGTATTCTAATGGTGGAATGTCAAGTCTGTTATGACTTTGTTTCTGTGACTCTTGTGATAACTATTTTAACTATGAAAATATTGGTTGATAGACAGGACTTGTGAGAGTTCTACATGGAATTGGAAAAAAATTGTTGAACTTAAAGTCTGTCAGTCTGTATTAACTATCCAACCGTTTTGTACAAAGAAGTGATTTTATCCACCAATACATCATAATCACAGAATATGGACTCTTCAGTATGTTATGGAGAGAAAAGTACAGAAGAGCAAATGTGCTTCTTCAAACTATAAACTAAGTACTTAGCTTGCTTTGAGGAATAATTTGATGCTAAACTGTTATAGCTGATGTGTACTACGTTGGATCAAAGTAGTTTAATGTTCTTGTTTCAAGAGGCTCTTTTATATTGTATTCTTGATCCTGGTCTTCTTTTTGAATTTCTATGTTGCCTTACTGGCTGTTAACCATTCATTGTGCCTGTATAATACTAAATGGCCATCTCTTCTTTTGTGTTTCTGCAGTGAATTGTCCCTCTTCATACAGACGGAGAAGGTCATGTGTTGGGAAATAAGACATATACTTGGATAACTAAAACAGCTGCAAGATGGGTGGTTGCTGTTGCTCTTCAAGGAAGCCTCCCCAGCTTCATGGAACACAAGTATTTTACTATGTTAGTAATCTGTTCCAATCACTCTACATATGGAAACATGCAACTAGCTTAAGCGCTTTCAATTTTGTCCTATTAATTCGTTTACTTTCTGTAACCTTGTGTTATTTGCTCTAGTCTGTGTTTGTTAAATAGTATCATATTTCTTAAAATGGTAGCTCATTGAATTGTAAGTGGAATCCCTGCTCAGGCAGTTTCTTATTGCCTTTATGGTGCTTAGTCTAATTGACTTGACGTGAGATTTCACATTTTTTTTGGTAAGAAGCACTCCTTTTTACCGTTTGATTGGTTTATCATTAATATTGCATTGCTACAGCTCATGCATTCTGCTATTAAGCTTCACTTAAAGAGATTTACCAATTTTTTCCCAACAGAAACTTAATTATTTGGATCAATTCATGGTTCCTTATAAACCTGAACACAGTGGATGTCTTTCAGGATAAAATTCAAACTTGTAGGAAAAAGAACACAACAGATTTTGTATATACTAACTATACACTTCTAAAGTCATGTCAATCAGTTTTACTACTCATGTCCTATGCAGACGGGATGGCACTCCGTTTGTTCATGATGTATTTTCTAATCTTTTTGTTATGGCATTCTTTTAGTCTCAAACTCTTACCATAGATTTTCAATCTTCTTTCTGCAGTTTCCACCAGCTTCTGAAGAGTATGAGTCCCTGACATCTGATGATAGTGCTGCTATTGCATTTACCTCTGAGCTCCTGGATGATTTAAACGTAGATAGATCAACACCCGACACTTACCGCTCTCCTCCTGCACCAATTCCATTTGAAGTAGTTTTGGGGCATCCACAGTCAAGAGGTTCCCAGTTCACAGATGAAACAGTACTCCAACATAGCTATGAGATAACTACTTGTAAAGATATTAAGTTTTCTGATCGCAAAGCTGAAACAGATTCTCTTCTTGCCTCCCTAAAGAAAACAGGGATTGACCTTGTAAAATCTATTCCATCTATTATTAAATCAGCAGAAGAAGAGGATGTTTGTCCTACTTGTCTCGAAGGTATACAAGTGAACATCATTCGAGGGGTGACTTCAGTTTTTCTCTCCTCTCTATGTTTTTCTTGTTCATCTGCTATATAATCAACCTGCTTGTGATTGGCTGAAGTCTGAATGTCTATATTGTGCACTTGTTTTGCAGAATATGATGTCGACAATCCAAGAATAGTCTCAAAATGTAACCACTATTTTCATCTTTCATGCATCCTTGAGTGGATGGAAAGAAGTCAAACATGCCCAATATGCGATCAGGTCTACTTTGTTTTCCTTTTCTACTGCTCCCCCCTCAATTCTTTTTTCTATCTTCCTCTGTTTGTGTCATCAGTTTTCCAAGAAGGTTTTGGTTTATTCATTTTATTGCTCTTCATTATCATTGCCATTTGACAACAAACCCCGTTCAACCTCCTTTGATATCTTTAATGTCTTGATTATAAAATCTGAAAGTTCTTTTTAAAAAAAAATATCATCTTGGTTGCTGAGATCCATAAAATGAGCGAGACTGTTGATTTTCTTGATGCAGGAAATGATATATGATGCTCTATGAAAACCAATCAAAAGTTCCTTAGCTGCTGGTCGTCAACACCTGCCTATACAAGCAGCATAACCACATGAGGCTGTTATTTTTCACTTGGTGGCTTGGCCTGTATTCACTTGTTTACTCGTGAAAGTGTAAATTCTCCATTTATATGAAGCTTATGTTAGTAAATCCCGCCCTTGATGAAGATGTGAGTTGCATATATATGCTGATGGGAGCTAATTTGCAGCCGAAGAACAAAAAAGAAGTTGTAGTTTTGCATTTGATGCCCGGAAGATTAAATTCTGAAAACGCGTGTTTTGGTCATGCTTCTTCTGAGTTCCAAGTGTTGTACAGTGAAACTCTTTTTGTTGTTGTAATTTTATGTTCAAATTGCTGTACAGATTCTTCTGTCAAAGATTCTGGCAATGGCATAGTCCTTAAAGTTTATGGGCTCATTTTAATCCCTGCTTTGGCCGTCTCCTTCCGTTCTATGTGCATTTCTGATTCAATTGCATAAGCCTAGTTTCGACTGACATAGAATTTTTGATGATCCTTGGCTTTCTTAGGACAAAATAGTACCAAGTAAATCGTCCCATCTTTTCTCTTGTTGACTTGAACTGCCAACCTTAAGTTGAAGGTGGAAAAAATATTTATCATCTTAGCAACACTCTCTTGTCGGAAAGATTGATAATCATCTCATTAATGTTGCACTACCTATGAGTCTTGATTGTATAATAACAACTAAGCCTAAAGCCTCAATCCAGAATGTACAGCACAAAATTGACTATAAAAAAAATACTTTAAAAAAGAAAAGGATTAGCTGAATTTATGAAACATCACTTACTAATTTAAATTTGAAAAGATAAATTTCATGCAAATTGCACACAACTTTGATATAGGCGTTTCAGGGTTAATAATTTACGAATAAATAAAGGAGAAGGATGGATCAACCAAACTAATTTTCTATGGAAAAATCTCATGTTATTTTTTTTAAATATTATTATATATATGTGAGTTTAAGTTTTAACTTGATTGTGTAAGAAATTGCTTCTTTTCTTTCAATACACAAAATTTGAATTCATAATATATGATAAAGTCTATGTTTGTTAACCCTATGAAAATCGTATTAAAAAATATGAGATGCTAACACGCCTAGGGGAAAAGGATTAATTAAATGTAAACATCATAATTATTGCATCTACAAGTTATTGTAAGTGTTAAAATAATATGGTGAAGAAACACATTGGTCAAAGGATTTCACCAACTTCGATTACCTAATTGTTACTTTTTTAAGTACTACTTTTCAAACATTATGAAAACTCATAGCCAGCTACTTTTTTATTTTATACTATATAATAAAATAAATATATAAAAGGAATATAAAAGAAGTTTTGTTTAGTGCTTACAAAAAAATAAAATAAACGGCAGACGTTAGTCGGTTAACATCTATATTTTAACATAAAACGGATTTTTTTTCCCACTTTATAAAGTGTAACTTTTTCTTGCACTTTATAAAGTGTACATTTTCCTGACACTTTATAAAGTGTAAGTTTTTCTTACACTTTATAAGAAAAGTTAATTTTACCAAAATCTTTTCACTTTCATCTTCTCAAATCAATTTTTTAACTCTTCACGGTCCCAATCCGACAAACCAATCGACCCCACAACAAAAATTGAATTCTCGAAAGATTGGAGCACAACCCGACCAGTGGCGTACGCATGATTTTTCATAAGCGGTGTCACATTTTTAAATAAAAAATTATAATGTTATATTAAAATTTGATTTTTTTTTTAGCATTTTTATGTGTGTAGTGACATAAATTTGAATTAAAAAAATTAACTAAGAAAGAAAAAAGTGTTATTGAGTTTCGAACCCCCAACAACTAACCAAAAGTTAAGACAACCTGACCAAATGAGCTACACCCTCTTTGGTACAAGGAGTGTCACTTTATTATATATGACCTTTATTTTATTTTTTTATTTTCAGTTTCTTATACTTATTTAATAAAATTTTCCAACGAAGTCGTGTCACGTGACACACTTGGCCTAAGGTAAATCCGCCCCTAATTACCCAACAATCCGACCCTATAATTTTTTTAAGGTATTTGTTTCTTTCATCTTATATTCATTGATCCATGATTTCAAAATTTTCACTAATTTATATATTAATCATGGATCAATGAATATAAGATGAAAAGAAATAAATATCTTAAAAAAATTGTAGGGTCGGATTGTTGGTTTGCCGGATTGGGACCAGTGAAAAGTTAAAAATTTGATTTGAGAAGATGAAAGTGAATTTTTTTTTGGTAAAGTTAACTTTTCTTATAAAGTGTAAGAAAAAGTTATACTTTATAAAGTGGATTTTTTTTTCCGTTTTATGTTAAAATATAGACGTTATCAGACTAACGTCTGCCGTTTATATTTTTGGATGAAACGGAAGAAAAAAACTACACTAAGCTTATTTTAGTTACTTTCTAGAATTGTGGCTTATTTTGGTCAATTTTATCTTTTTTTGGCTCAAATAGTTTCTGGACTCCTATTTTATATTGGTTTGACACACTCTTTAAGAAGTAATAACAATTTTATCATCGATTTTAATTATAATAAATTTAATATTTTAATAAATGCACTAAAAAATGACTGTAGTTAATAATAAAGAAAAATTTAAAACTAATAAATAAGTTATCTCTTAATTTTTTAAACGAAATAAAGTAAACAGAGGAAGTAATATATTGGAAAGTGAGTTAATAGTTGCAAGAAAAATTTATATATATTCATGTAATAAAGAATATATAATGACTTTTGACTCTTCAAATAATGTCTTAATTATATTTAACATTTTATTTATGTAAAAATATTTAAAAAGAAGTTTAAATAATTTCCTTCATATCGATAGAGTAATCAAAGTTTCAACATAGTCTAAGTAATTAGTTCAATCTGTACTAATATCATTATTCAATATTTATTGTTTTTTTAATAAATACAGTATATTATACCTAAATACCAAAAGGATAATCTAAAATATATAACAAATACATAATATACTACAATTTTAATATAATAATTCAATATCTATGTTATATGCTCAACCGCCGTGCGACCCATACACAACTTGATGGACTTAAAATGTTGAAACATGATTTATTAATCAATTTTTATCTAACGTAACCATTTGTATTTGTTCTTTGTCAAACGAAGTCGATGCTTCAACTAAATATCATTAATCATCTTTTTTTAGACTAACAATTTGTTTTTTTCGTTGATACACAAAAAGTCTTTGCTTCATGGTGTTCTCTTATTTAACCTTACTCTCTTGACTTCATTATTTTATATAATAGAAAACTGAGTGTGAATTACAAAAGAGGTTTCAATAAACAAGTTGAGATTATAACTTTTGAGAAGTATTCAAAAATATAAACAAATATTAATAATAAGATCAAAGACACAAAAAAATAATAGTAGTAATTTATTTAATATATTCCTCAGTGGACTTTAAGATCTTTATGTCTGCCACCATATCTCTTTTCCACGGCAAGCTTTTCAACTCAAAATCTTCTTAAATTACAACATTACCCTCAACCAACTCAATTATTCCACCGTTGTACCAAGTCCGTGCAATTTATGCGACACTCTTTTTTTTTAGATTCGTCCTCAAAAAACCTACATTTCCTCTATCCTAATGTATAATATGAGTTATGACATGGTTCAGATTTCGAAAATCGAATAAAAAATAATTTTGTTAGTATGTCCTTTAAATATGTTAAATTATCAATTCTTATGACTTATATAATATTCTTTATGTGGTTTCTAAATATATAAATTATTTTCAAAAACTTTAAAGATTGTATTTTTGAATACACGATCAAAATAAAGAAATTTGACTAGATTATCGTATGTCATATAAATTAAAATGAAGAAAATATTTTTTTTTATATTTATTAATAAAGTAACAATTTAACTTTAAACTTCTGTAACTACGTAATTTTCTATAATTTCTTTTTAAAATATCCCTTTTTTCTTAAATTATAAATTTAATCAAACAGCTTAATATAAATTGAAACGGGGAGTTAGAATAAACAAGATTCCTTAGAGGGCAACAAGGTTATAACAGTAAATTGGACATGTGTCCTTTATATCTCGTCCGTGTGTGGCAGCTTTATAGCAGATATTAGGACAAACATCACCAAAATTTCTCAAAAACAGTTCAAATATTCTCTGACCTTTTCAATGTTTCCTTAAAAACCAATTTTTTTTTTCTTTAGCTAAGCAAAATTCATCACCATGATTCCACAGAAAGCAATTCTCATTTTACTTCTCATCACAATTTCTATGGCATTTGAGGTCAGTTCAGAAACAGCAAAATCAAGAATGCAAAATGTAAACATGACCCATGTAGCTGAACTCACTGAAGAGTCTTTTTCAGCTGAAAGAAAGTTGGGATCTTTAAAAGGGAGCATAGAGTTTGAATCTTTGAACAAATCTAGAGTTTTACTAAATGGGAACTTCACTGTTTTGAGTGAAAACAAGACATTCGAAATGGGGTTTTTCAAGACTAATGATGAAAGTAAATGGTATTTAGGGATTTGGTTTGCTTCAATTCCTACCCCTACTTATGTTTGGGTTGCTAATCGTGAAAAACCCATCAAGAATCCATTTTTAGCTACTCTGGAGATTAGTGAGGATGGGAGATTAGTTTTGAAGGAAGATTCAAGAACCATTGTATGGGAAACAACCAATTTGGAGAAAGCTAGTGATGTGAAGCTTTTGGACCAAGGGAATTTGGTTCTTGTTTCTAATGAAGGTGTTTTGGTATGGGAAAGTTTTGATTTTCCTACAGATACATGGCTTCCTGGGATGAACTTGACTGCAAAAAAATGGCTGACATCTTGGAGAAGTACTAATGATCCATCACCTGGAAGGTACTCCTTAAGGCTCCAACCACATAGTTATGGTGAGATAGTTCTTTTTTATAATGGTACTTATCCATATTGGTCCACTGGGAAATGGAGTGAAAATGCATTTGTTGATGTACCAGAAATGACTGTTCCTTACATTTACAAGTTCAATTTTGAATCACCTTTTACCCCTATGGCATCATTTGGATACTCAGAGGTGACATTAGAGAATGGAATGCCACCTCCTTTAACTAGATTCATGGTTGATTTCACTGGACAGGTTAAACAGTTCACTTGGATCCAACAGGCGCAAAGTTGGAACATGTTTTGGTCACAGCCAGAGAATATGTGTAGTACTTATGGTCTTTGTGGGAATTTGGGGTTCTGTAATAGTAAGTCATTGAATCCATGTAAGTGTTTACCAGGGTTCACCCCTTTGGATGGTGATTCATGGGATGCAGGGGATTTTTCGGGTGGCTGTCGCCGCGAGAGTAATGAAGTTTGTGGTGAGCATGATAGGTTTGAGGAGGTTGGAATGGTTGGATATGATGGAACTAGGGTAGTTTCAGTTTCTGGAACTAGAAATGAATGTGAGAGAGAATGTTTAGGTAATTGTTCTTGTATTGGTTTGTATCACAATGAGAGGACTAATTTGTGCAAGAGTTTATATGGGTCATTGCTCAATCTTAGGACTCTTACTTCTGATGGCACTGTTGAGGATAAGCTATATGTTAGAGTTCAAGGAGGAGGGAATACTCGAAAGAATCAGATTCAAGTCAGATTACTCGTGATCGAAATGATCTGTGGATTTGTGGTAATTCTGTCAGTTGGAATTGGGACTTTCTTGGTATTTAAGAGGAGGAGAGTAAGGAAGAAGAAAAAAGATGAGGAAGATGTATTTCGTATAATGAATTTGAAGGTATTTTCATACAAAGAGCTTAATGCTGCAACGAAGGGATTCTCGGAGAAGCTTGGTCATGGTGGTTTTGGAACTGTGTTCCTAGGGGAACTATCGGATTCTTCACTCGTAGCTGTGAAGAGACTTGAAAGACCTGGTGGTGGTGAAAAGGAATTTCGAGCTGAGGTATGCACAATAGGGAACATTCAGCATGTTAATTTAGTGAGATTGAGGGGATTTTGCACTGAAAATTCTCATAGGCTTCTGGTTTATGAGTACATGTCAAAGGGTCCTCTTAGCGCATATTTAAAGCGAGATGGTCAGAATCTAAGTTGGGATGTTAGATTCCGAATTGCTGTAGGGACAGCAAGAGGTATCACTTATTTACACGAAGAGTGTCGCAATTGTATAATACATTGTGACATTAAACCAGAGAATATTCTGCTAGATGAAGATTTTTCAGCCAAGGTTTCTGATTTTGGACTTGCGAAGCTCCTTGGTAGGGACTTTAGTAGAGTGTTGGCAACCATGAGGGGTACCTGGGGCTATGTTGCACCCGAGTGGATCTCTGGATTAGCGATCACAACGAAAGCTGATGTATATAGCTATGGCATGACATTATTGGAACTGATAGGTGGTCGACGCAATGTAGAGTCACCACCTTCAGCTAAAGGTGAAGAGGGCGGAACAGAGGAGAAGTGGTTTTTCCCACCATGGGCAGCACGCCAAATAGTCGAAGGAAACATTGCTGCAGTCATGGATGAAAGACTACATGGAACGTACAACCTCACGGAGGCAGAACGTGTGGGATTGATAGCGATTTGGTGCATTCAGGACGATGAATCAACGAGGCCTTCCATGGGAATGGTGGTGAAAATGTTGGAAGGAGTAGTCGAGGTGACAACGCCTCAACCTCCGAAGCTGCTCCAAGCATTAGTATCTGGCGAATCATTCCATGGGGTAGGAATTGATTCAAGTAACGGGACATCACGAGACGGAGGTTTCAGCTCGGGTTATAATCCTCAACGTTCAATATATTCAAAAGACTCTCAAGCTTCAGTTTAGGTCTGCTTCTCAACTAGTATGCAAGTTGATTTTTCCCAGCTTCACTGAATGTAGAGTTCTTTTTTATTGTCTTCAAAAATCCCACTGAGAATTAGTAGCAAAATGCTCATCATGGTATTTTGTAAAATGTATCATGAATATAGAAAATCTTGTTTACTTTGCTTAAAAATTGTCACCTTTTTTTTATAAAGTGCAAAGAACAAAAGCAAAACAAAACAGACATTTCACTTTGCAGGAATGTATGTTTGGGTCAGAGGGTCGGGGCGGAGCTAGTAAATTACACTATTGATATATGATTAAAATTATTATTTTTACGTATATATAGTAGACATTGAACCCCTTCGACTTCTTCGTGTGTTTACTTCATATTTTGAACCTCTTAATGAAAATCGTGACTTGCAGAGGGTTTCCTTTAACCTTAGAATGAGACAATTGTTGAAAATATCAAAAATTATAATGACGGAATTATTTAGTGGATATATTTTTATTGGTAGATATTTCGTATAGTGAACTTAAACTGAGATATGGGGGTATAATATAAAACATTATGCAAAATTTTATACTGAGATTATTTTTGTTAATATAGTAAACCAAATGACTAATAAGAATATACCCTCTACCTAATTTAATGGGAGAGTTAATTTTATATTTTATAAATGAGTGTAACGTTTGTACCTGCCCAATTATAACCACACTTTACTTTCCTAAGTTTAATTTACATAACTGTCTTGACTACAACAATAACAACTAACCACTTGTCAATAGTTTCCTCTTTTGTAGCTAAATAATGTAACAGAAATTGAAACAAGAAAGACCATATACTCTCACACAAACAAGCAACAGAAAAAAGGAGAAATGTTTTCCTAACTTGTCAACTTTACTAACAAAATTTTCCCAATTTTTCTTTTTTTCAAAAGAGTGTAAAGATTGAGGGGGGTAAAGAAAATGGTCAAAAGAGAGCAGAGGTAGACAACTCTGCACTCTCACCAAAGAAGTTTGTTAGCTTGGAAATGGAGATACCTGGCGATTCGGGTGGGGAGGTGCCGATATATGGTGGCTCCTCGTCTATGGAACCGACTGAGTTACACTCGGCTCCATCTACCATGTTGGCGGATTATCCGCCAGTACAAGGCTTTCAAGATTTGAAGAACTTGGTTAGCATGGAATCTGGGAAGTTATGGACTATTGCAGGTCCTATAGCCTTTAATATTCTGTGTAATTATGGGATTAATTCTTTCACAAGTATATTTGTTGGACATATTGGTGATGTAGAGCTCTCTGCCGTTGCCATTTCTTTGTCGGTTATAGCAAATTTCTCATTCGGATTCTTGGTTAGTTTCTTTTTTGTTCTTCCTTATTCTCAAAGTTCTGTTCTTTTTTATATTGTGTTATATGGGCACTGAGTATTCATATAGCCGACCCCAACTTACTTGGAATAGCGTGATAGTGGTTGTTATTGTTGTCGTCGTTTGTAAAATGTAATACATCAAAGATATGTTGGTTTTGTCAGACTCTTTGATGTGACTTATGACTATAGATCACAAATAGTTTATTTTGAAACAGAACTAGGATTTTGATTGTCAAATGATATAAAGTCTCAAAAAGGTTAGAATAAGCATGCTTTTAGGTTATTGGTTGTGTTAGTTTTCTAATTTTTTTATCTTTTTTTTTTGATGGATTATCAGTTAGGCATGGGTAGTGCACTTGAGACACTTTGTGGACAAGCATTTGGTGCAGGCCAAATAGAATTGTTAGGAGTTTACTTGCAGAGGTCATGGATAATACTTGTTGCTTCTTGCTTCTGCATAATGCCACTCTACATCTTCTCCACGCCGATACTGAAGTTGTTAGGCCAAAGAGATGACATAGCAGAGTTAGCTGGAAAATTTTCGATACAAATCATACCTCAAATGTTCTCCCTTGCCATCAACTTCCCAACCCAAAAGTTCTTGCAAGCACAAAGCAATGTCGCGATCCTGGCATGGGTTGGGTTCATGGCTTTAGCCATGCATATCGGGGTGCTCTTTCTTTTTATCAAAGTTTTCCGATGGGGCGTTACTGGTGCTGCTGCAGCCTATGATGTTTCTGCTTGGGCTATTGCTCTGGCTCAAGTGGTTTATATTGTTGGCTGGTGCAAAGATAGTTGGAAGGGGTTGTCTTGGTTGGCCTTAAAGGAGCTTTGGCCCTTTGTAAAGCTTTCTGTTGCATCAGCAGTGATGATTTGCTTGGAAATTTGGTATTTTATGACTATAATTGTTCTAACTGGTCATCTCGAGGATCCTGTCATCGCTGTTGGATCTCTTTCTATCTGGTACAATCTTGCAAATATGCACTTACCCTTTATAATGTGTTCACAATTGTTCTGTTTTTCAAGCTTAGATTCTTTTGTTTTTTCTCCTCATTGTTTCAGTATGAACCTTAATGGATGGGAAGGCATGTTGTTCATTGGAATTACTGCAGCAATAAGGTATACTACTACTCTACTAGTTGTAGAAGGACATTGTTAGTGCACAAAAGTTAAACTCTTGCGATTAGTGTAACTGCTAACGGTTGTTTCCATTTGTTGATCAGTGTTCGCGTTTCCAACGAGCTTGGATCAGGCCATCCTAGGGCTGCAAAGTATTCCGTCTTCGTCACAGTAGCTGAATCTCTCATGATTGGGATATTTTGCATGGTACTAATCATATTAACAAAGGACCATTTTGCATTGCTTTTCACAAGCAGTGAGAAAATGCAAAAAGCTGTTTCTAAGTTGGCATATCTTCTTGCTGTTACAATGCTGCTTAATAGTGTTCAGCCAGTTATATCAGGTACCAAAATATGTGTGTTTCTTACTTAAACAGTTCTCCACACACACATCAGTTGATGTGCCAAACAAATAGTACTATTTGGTACAAATCTATGTTGTTCGGACTCTTCAAAAATGTCAATGGATGTGTGTCGGATTCTCGATAAGTAGAGTATTGTTGAAGAATCCCCGCAATCAAAAAGTGAAGAGTCCGCCCAACTTTAGGTACAAACTCAAAGAATAAATTAGATTGTTTCTAATATTGAAGGTGTTGCTGTTGGAGGAGGATGGCAAGCTCTAGTGGCATACATTAATTTGGCTTGCTACTATGTCATTGGCCTCCCACTTGGATTCCTTCTAGGCTATAAAACAAGTTTGGGAGTTCAGGTAACAACATAAATCCTTTTACTAGTATTAATTTAGCTTCAGTTTGACCATAGATTTTAGAGTAGATTAAAAAAAAAAAAAAAAAAGGTATACTAACCTGTTCTTTTACTTGATCTCAACTGGACATCTATGCCCTCCAATTTTGAGTCTGCACAAGTAGATACTTAAATTTATATAAAGTTGAACAAGTAGACACATGCGTCCTATATGACATAATGAAAATCAACTTGGGTGTATCTCACGTGAATTGGCACGTAGGACGCATTTATCTACTTGTTCAATTTTATACAAGTTTGAGTGTCTATTTGTGCACACCCAAAATTGGAGGGCATATATGTCAACTGAAGTCAAGTTAAAGAACGTTTATGTATTATTTTGAACATTCTTTGTTCATGAAATTTGGTCAGTTTTCTAAAAAAATTCAATTGAGCTAGTTTTTGGATGAAATTTCACGTCCACTCACGAAACAAGTAAAATGCAACAAGTAAAATGCATAGCCAAACATAACTTCAAATTCCAAAAACTATTTTTCAACACCACTTCCAAAACTCATTTTTTTCAAGTTTCAACTAAATCTATGGTCAAAACTCAAACACTAGCTTGAGTTTGAGTTTTAGGAGGGAACTTTGAAATAACGATAAAGTTATTTCAAATAAACTATTGATGTTTGTGTTCGAATAAATTGTCTACGTTACACTAATTGTCACTTCATTTTTTTTATTCTCTTTTCCATAGGGAATATGGATGGGCATGATTTTTGGAACTTTTTTGCAAACAATAATTCTTTGTGTTATCGTATACAAAACCAATTGGAACGAAGAGGTAATTTTATTTTCTTTCATTAAGATAGTAATTACATATTCTAGAAGTAATCTTTTTATTTTATTTCATTTTTGCAAATTTGAATTTAGGAGTTATTGGCTTTTTACCAACCATATAATTGTAAATAATTTTGCTTTTTTATTTCAGGTGGCACAAGCATCAGAAAGAATGAAAAAATGGAGTGGGATATCTGAAGAATCAGACATTAAATAAAATTCATATCAAATTTAGAAAATTGTATCGTCCAATTGACAGAATAGAAGATAGACATGAGAAGTCGATGTTTTTGGTATAAATACTCTCTCCGTCCTAATATTATATATGAGTTAGTTTGACTTGGCTCGGAGTTTAGGAAAGAAAGAAAGACTTTTAGAATTTGTGGTCTAAAATAAGTCATAAATATTTGTGTGACTAGAAATCATTTCATTGAGGGTAAAATGAGCATTTTAAAGTTAAATTATTACTAAATATAGAAATGTGTCATTGTTTTTGGGACTGACTACAAAGGAAAGTAAGTCGTATAAAGTGGGACATATGGTGTAGTATATTTAAGTTAAAAACAAAGCACAGTAAGTTGATAATTTCCCCCCTTTTTTACAAGAAATAAGGTAAATATAAAGCATAAAATGAATCAAATTGAAGGTTATAGTGATTATTTTTTAATTCGTTTTGAATTTTTTTTCAAGAAGAAGTAGAAATGGTTTCGCCATTTTATTGAACAAATTAAGGAATATATTGTATACCATGTATTTTTCATAATTAAATTGATTATTACCACTTATTGTAATCATTTTCCAATGCATTTTTCATTAAATACATTAAATTCATTATATTCAAAAGGTGATATATTAAAATTTATCATTTTAATTGTTCCTTAAGAGATATAACACATTAGGAATGATTAATGATCTTGCATGATTTGCAGTATCAGAGCCTCATTGATCTTGCAAGATTTGTGAGTTCGTCTAAAGAGTTATTTTCAATCAATTTTTAATTCGTCAAGGCTATTTTCAATCAATTTTAAATCAGTCAGGGCTAGTTTCAACGTGCAGACTATTTTCAACCATACCAAATTTTAACCCACTTTTCAACTACATCAAACAACAACTTCTCTCTGAATACCACCATAAATTTTACCGACAAAACTTATCAAATTAGATTAGTGAAAATGAAATCGAAACATATGTTTTATGGGATATTTCGATGGAAGAAAAATTCTTACAACAATTCCGTGCAAATTCTATCATATTCCAAATAAAAGTACTTTCAAACAAGAGAAGATCAATTAATTGAAAGTGCTTTTGAAACACAACACCAAAAGAAGAAAAAGAGAAAGATCAATATCATAAAGTTGAGCAAGTTCATAAAGAATTAAAAGGATCCACAAGTGCAAACTGTAAAAGCAAAAATTGCAGATGAGTGAACTTTTTAAAATTACATCAACTAAAGGAGAATGTTGAAAATTGCTTTCAGTTACAGCAGTAAACTTTAGCAGAATATGTTGTTTAAATTTAAGATGAATTTTATATTTAAATTTCTATTAGATTGTTTTAGTTTGTAAGATATTTTAGAATTTTAAAATTTTAAATATTGCAATTTTTTTTTGTTTCGAATTGGTTATTTAACATTTTCCTATGCTTAATAGAACAATTGAGAAACATATTCAATTTTTTTTTGGCTAATCCATCTTTAAAAAATCAACGTGTATTTTGAAAATTTGTCTCTCCACTAAATATGTCAATCTTTCGATGAATTTTTCATCATGTAAATTTTTGCACGATAATTATTGACTAAACTTACAAAAAATTATAAACTTAAGTCGTAACTTAAATTGGGATCCCAAAATCAACTATATATGCCCTTTCACCTATTCTGAAGGCCTTTCAAAGAAAACGCCAAGTCTGTTACAACCCATGAAATAATTGTATTGGTCTAATCCGTTTTAACACATTTATGTAATATAAAATTCTAATAGACTCTTCTATTACATGAAAACTCTATATACATATCATTCCCCTATCATACTCCACCCCCCCTCTCTTCCTTTTTATTGTTTCTTTGTTTACTCTTCTTTTTTCTTCATATTTTTAGTGCACAAATCTTATATTCACAAGTAATCTCAAGTACAGACTTGAGCTATTTAAATCTCCCTTATATTTGATAAAATTATTGAAAGATATGTTCAACCCTTTTTTTCTAATCCATCATAAAAAACAAGAACACGTATTTTGAAAGTTTACCTCCCTATTGAATATGCCAAACTTTCGATAAATTTTGTCTCTTCAGACACAAATTTTCACACGTCAATTTATAGTGTCTTCATTTACGAAATTTTCTAAACTTAAGTCGTAACTTAAATGGATATCCCAAAATCGACTATACATACACTTTCACTCAATCTGAAGGCCTTTCAAAGAAAACGTCAAACCTTTTAAAGCCCATGAAAGTATCGTATCGGATCGGTCCAATCCGTTTTGACACCTCTATATATTACAAAATCATAGTTATCTCTATTAACACTTGAAAATCTCTAATATACAAATCATTCTCCTACCTAATTTTAAGGACTTTCAAAGAAAACGATAAGCCTGTTAAAACCCATAAAAAGTATTGTATTGAATCGGTCCAATCCATTTTGACGGTTCTATATATTACAAAATCCTAGTTACCTCTATTATCACTTGAAAAACCATATATACAAATCATTCCCCTACCCTACCCCTTCTCTCTTTCTTTATTTACTCCCCCCCCTATTTTTAGTGCACAAATCTTAGATCTACAATAAATCTCAAGCACAAACTTAAGCTATTTAAATCTCTCCTATGGTTGATAAAATTATTGAAAGACATGATCAATTCTTTTTTGCTAATTGATCCTCAGTGGCGGCTCAAGCTATATAGGCTTTATTTGCTAATATGTATATAAATATTGTTAAAAAAGGCTTATAATAATTTTATTATCACTAAAAAATTAGGCCCTTCGATTTTGGGGGCCTAAGGCATATGCCTCATTTTTAAAGGCATCGAGTCACCCCTATCCATCCTAAAAAATAATAACACGTATTTTGAAAGTTTGCCTCCCCATTAAATATGTCAAACTTTCGACAAATTTTGTATCTTCAAACACGAATTTCGCACGTTAATTTATAGTATCTACACTCACAAAAAATTTTAAATTTAAGTCGTAACTTAAATGGAAATTCCAAAATCGACTATATGTGCACTTTTACCCAATTTGAAGGTCTTTCTAAGAAAACGTCAAGTTTGTTAAAGCCCATGAAAGTATCGAATCGGTCCTGCCCATTTTGACAACTCTATATAATACAAAATCCTAGTTTAACTCTAGTATCCCTAGAAAAACCTTAATATACAAATCATTCCCCTACCCAATCCGAAGGCCTTTCAAAGTAAACGGTAAGCCTGTTAAAGCCCCTAAAAGTATTGTATTGAATTGGTTCAACCCATTTTGACAGCTCTATATATTACAAAATACTAGTTACCTCTATTATCACTTGAAAAACCATAATATACAAATCATTCCCCTACTCTACCCTACCCCTTCTCTCCTTTTCTTTTTTTCTTTGTTTATTTTTTTTCCCTATTTTTAGTGCACAAATCTTAGACCTATAAGAAATTCAAGCACAAACTTGAACTATTTAAATCTCTCCTATGGTTGATAAAATTATTGAAAGACATGTTCAACCCTTTTTTGCTAATCATCTTAAAAAATAATAACGCGTATTTTAAAAGTTTACCTCCCCACTAAATATGCCAAACTTTCGACAAATTTGTATCTTTAAATACGGATTTTGCACGTTAATTTATAATATCTACACTCGCAAAAATTTTTAAACTTAATTCATAACTTAAATGGAAATCTCAAAATCGATTATATATGCACTTTTACCCAATTTGAAGGTCTTTCAAAGAAAACGTCAAGCATGTTAAAGTCAATTAAAGTATCGTATCGAATTGGTCCAATCCATTTTGACAACTCTATATAATACAAAATCCTAATTAACTCTATTATCCTTAGAAAACCCCTAATATACAAATCATTCTCCTACCCAATTTGAAGGTCTTTAAAAAGAAATGATAAGTCTGTTAAATCTCATAAAAGTATCGCATCGAATCGGTCCAACCCATTTTGACGGCTCTATATATTACAAAATCTTAGTTATCTCTATTATCACTTGAAAAATACTAATACAAATTTTTAAATTTTGAGATATTTTAAATTTTTAAATATGACAATCTTTCGACAATTTTTTCATCGTCATACGCAAATTTTTGCACATCAACTATTGACTAAATTTAGAAAAATAATTAAACTTGAGTCGTAACTTGAATTGGGATATCGAAATCAACTATATATGAACTGTCACCTATTCTGAAGGCATTTCAAAGAAAATGCTCATCTTGTTACAACTCATGAAAATATCGTATTGAACTAGTTTATCTATTTTAATACATTTATGTAATATAAAATTCTTATGGACTCTCTTCTATTGTCTTAAAACCCTTATATACAAATCATTCCCCTAACCTACTCCACCCTACCCCACCCCTTCTCTCTTCCTTTTTATTTTTTTCTTTGTTTATTGTTCTTTTTTTCTTTCTATTTTTAGTGCACAAATTTTAGATCTAAAAGCAAATCCCAAGTACAAACTTGAGTTATTTAAATCTCCCCTATGCTTGATAAAATTATTGAGAGACATGTTCAGTTCTTTGTTGCTAATCAATCTTCAAAAATAATAACACTTATTTTGAAAGTTTGTCTCCCTACTACATATGCCAAACTAACAATAAATTGGTATCTTCAGACACAGATTTTGCACGTCAATTTATAATGTCTACGCTTATAAAAATTTCCAAACTTAAGTCGTAACTTAAATGGAAATTCTAAAATCGACTATCTATGCATTTTTACCCAATTTGAAGGTCTTTAAAAGAAAATGTCAGGCTTGTTAAAGCCCATGAAAGTATCATATCAAATCGATCCAACCCATTTTGACAACTTTATTATAATACAAAATTCTAAATTAACTCTAGTATCCTTAGAACAACCTTAATATACAAATCATTCCCCTACCCAATCCGAAGGTCTTTCAAAGAAAACGGTAAGGTTGTTAAAGTCCATAAAAGTATCGTATCGAATCGCTCCAACCCATTTTGACAGCTCTATATATTACAATATCCTAGTTACCTCTATTATTACTTGAATAACCTTAATATACAAATCATTCCTTTACCCTACTCTACCCTACCCCTTCTTCTTTTTTTCTTTGTTTACTTCTTTTTTTCTTCCTATTTTTAGTGCACAAATCTTAGATCTACAAGAAATCCAAGCACAAACTTGAGCTATTTAAGTCTCGATCCTATGGTTCATAAAATTATTGAAAGACATGTTCAACCCTTTTTTTTGTTAATCCATCTTTAAAAACAACAACACGTATTTTGAAAGTTTGCATCCCCATTAAATATGCCAAAATTTTCGACAAATTTTATATCTTCAAACACAAATTTTGCACGTCAATTTATGGTATCTACACTAACAAAAATTTCTAAACTTAAGTTGCAACTTAAATGAAAATTTCAAAATCGACTATATGTACACTTTTACCCAATTTGAAGGTCTTTCAAAAAAACGTTAAATCTGTTAGAGCCCATGAAAGTATCTTATCGAATCGGTCCAACCCATTTGACAACTCTGTATAATACAAAATCCTAGTTAATTCTAGTATCTCTAGAGAAATCTTAATATACAAATCATTCTCCTACCCAATCTGAAGGACTTTTAAAGAAAACGGTAAATCTGTTAAAGCCCATAAAAGTGTCATAAAACCCATAAAAGTATCATATCGACTCGATAGTGTTGTATCAACTCGGTCCAATCCATAATTAGCTCTATTATCAATTGAAAAACCCTAATGTACAAATCATTCGCCTACCCTACTCCGCCCCCACCCCCTTCTCTCTTTGTTTACCCTTCTTTTTTTCTTCCTTTTTAGTGCATAAATTTTAGATCTACAAGCAAACCCCAAACCTTTATCTGAAGGGTTACAACAAAACTTTGTGAAAGAAAAAAAAATGGCTTAGAGAAACCAAAGGACAAAGAAAAAAGAAACAAAAGGTCATCCTCAGCCCCTCAACTTCTTCCAATTACTGGTATTTCTCTCTGTATTTTAAAGATTTTTGTACAGAGTATTTTTCCTATTCAAGAATTCGAAAATCAACCCACCCCCACCCCTACCCCACTCCCAACTCCGTTTTCCCTCTTGAAGTAGCAAAATTTGGATACCTTTTAGGGTCAAAAACTTTTCGCGCCTAAAAATGGCGAAAATTAATTGATGCTCATGAACAATAACTTGCTTTCATTTTGTTCAAACAATGGTAACACTTGTTTAAAGCTTGTTTACTTGTATGGGTTTTCGTTTTCTTGTTCTTTTTTCACGTTGGTGTGAAAAAAAAGACATTTTTATAGGTTTTGGATTTGCAAAATGGCAGGTTGGTCGAAGAGAGTTGATGGGTCAGGTTTAGAAAGTTTCAGGTCAGTGGAAAAAGTTTCGAAACTGGATGATGTTCTTGTGAATCGTTTATTAAAAGAGAAGATTAATGGGTGTTTGTGTTTTAGGCCATTTCCTCCAATGCTCGGTGATGGGAAGGCGGTGGATTTGTGCAAGCTGTACTTGGTGTGAGGGAGAAAGGTGGGTACGAAAGGGTTTGTGCAAGTCGGTCTTGGGGTGTTGTCTCTGAAGAGCGTGGGTTTGATTTAACATCTGGTTTGACTTTGAAGTTGGTGTATGTTAAGTACTTGGATGCATTGAACAGAGCAATGGTGAAACTTGAGCAACCTGATAATGAAAAGAGTGAGGTTAAGAAGAGTGCTTTGGGTTTTAGTGCTGTTAGGATGGACCTTGAGCTGGATTTGAAGGGGGTTTTGATGAATGAAAAGAAGAAAGACGAGGAACATGGGAAAATGGAGTTTGATCCTGCAGCTGATGGAAAGTTGAGCGATGGTATTGAGGTTCAGGATTTTGTTGAAACGCGAAGTTTGGACGGTAGTGTTTGTGATGTAAAGGGGATTGATGAAAAATTTAGTGTTGTTGATGCTGAAGAAGATTCGAAGTTTGTGAATCAAAACGAAGATGATCAGCTTGATACAAATGACAATAGGCTAATGAAGTTAAGTGGGGATGAGGACAACTGCGATAATAGGAAGAGGAAGTATAGTGATGGAAAGATGAGTGCTGCTCATGATGAAGAACATCTGAAGATTGATGATGGAAATGGAGATGTTCAGGGTGGCAAAGATGACATTGGCCTAACAAAGTTTAGCGGGGATAAGGAAGATAGCATTACTAGGAAGATGAAGCTAGAGTCTAACTTGGACATGCTTAAGTGGGTTACTGAACTTGCGAAGGATCCATGTGATCCTGCCATTGGGCATCTGCCTGAAAAATCTAAGTGGAAGTCTTATGGGAATGAGGTTGTTTGGAAGAAGGTTCTTTTGTTACGAGATGAAATGTTTTTGGAAGGGAATGTGGATACAAGTACTCAATACTCCATATGGCAGGTACTTCATTCTCCTATATATTGAAACTCCAAAAGTGTTTATTAAGTAATTTTTTTCTCAACAGTTCTTATTGTGATTTACCAGATATAGTATTTCATGTATGTAGCTCCTGTGGAATGTCAACTGCATTTTAATAAGTTGATGACATAACGTTGTAGTTGAGAGGGGGCATGTCCGTTTGACCTTCATGCATCATATAACTTATCTTTATCCATATCTGTCGCATTTTGCTCAATATTTCTTCTTGATTATTAGAAAATGTTTTCAAATGATTACATTAGGGGGTATGCAACAGTTCTAGAGCAAGGTTGGGTCTGACTAAGGATTTCTAGATTTTTGGGGAAGTTGAAATATAAAAGGGGTGAGGGCAGTGAAAAACCCATGAGTTTTAGAATCATCTTTAACTGGCGGTGCAAGGACTACTTTTGCTTGTTCAAAACAAATTTAAGTTTACATGTGCCATGCATGATTTTATCAGTTATAATTTTAAAAGTTCAATAATGCCTCGGAGACAGAAGGTTCTATTACACAAAGTAAGGTTCATATGAATTCCTTTTCCTTGACTTTCAGGGTCAAATTGGCCTTTCAACAATGCCTCTTTAATTTTCTATTGTACATGATTAAATGACGAAAATAGCTATTATTCAGTCTGTTCCAATTCATTACATGTTCGATAAGAAGAGTTGAAAATGTGAACTGTTTAATATTTCTCGAGAAACATGTGTAATATTTTCAATTTTGTGTCGTAGAATAGTAGAATAGATGATAAATTTTAATTAAGAAGAGAATATTAGGCTTGTAAATTTTGTGTTTTTAAAATTGTACCAATACTTCTCATTCAAAATGAACAACATTCTGGTACAACTCAAAAAAGGAAAGTATGACAAATATTTTAGTACAGGACTGCAATATAGAAGTATAGATGAGTTATAATTTCCAAATGACATGTATTTTTCAAAGTCTGTTCAACTATTAAAAGGGCATTAGTATAGCTTTTAGGAGTAGGAAGGATATATTTTCAAACTCAAATTTGAAAAGCTTAAGTTAGTATGTATTCAATTTGTCATGTTTAGATTGTGAGGAATTTAGAAAATTTCGGAAATTGCTTGTATGTGATTATAGCAGAGTTTATTTGTTCAACAGCTCCATTCAGCTTTCCTTTTTCCAGGGGGTATTGGGAAGAGGGAGAGAGGAACTTTTGATGAGAAAGCTCAAGAAAGTGGATGTATGGTGTGAAACATGATAATTGGTTTTCTTTTGTTTTCTTCTCTACTGACATTGACTCAGTTAGAATGATAATTGCTAGAACAATATCCATTTTCAATAGGAGTTAACATGTCATTACTCATTAGTGTGTTTAGGAACTTGTCAATATGCTCAATATTCTAATATAAGCCCTTGCTACTAAATATATGGATGGTAGATCATTTTTCTTCTAAATAGAGAACCAATGAAATGCCTAGTCTAAAATCTACACTTTTGTCCCCATTAATATGGTTTCGCTACTGTTGGTTTCTTCAAGTGTAAGATGGGCAGACATTTCTTTGAAGATTCTACAACTTGAACAGATTCGAGAGGTTCTAATAGGATGCTGAGTTGAAAAGTTTTCGTAATTGTGATGCTGCAAAGTAGCACTTACTAGTGAGGGAGTCGCTGTTACATAAGTTTTCATAATTGTGATGCTGCAAAGTGGCTTCTTTAAGTGTATGATTTGTCATATTTTAGCGTATTGCTTAAAAATGTCAGCAAATTTGAATGGCTGAAGTTTGCTTTCCAGATTGTTTAGTGTCATATTCCGGAATGACCATGCCATATTTGATGTTTTGAAGATCGTGTTCTTAGTAAAAAGTAAGGCATGTTGGATCCTTGTAGGCCTTGTGTCTACCAATTCAATTATCTGTCTTGAGTAGATGGTATCATGATTATTCTTAAATGGCTGAGCCTTTTTTTTCCCTGATCTAAAATACTTCATTCAAATTTCTGTCCGGAAATGCTAATTATCTGTTTCCATTTTCCATTTTTGTGTAGCATGTTTTATATTCATAATTAATGGACTTCCACAGTATCTAATGTGTTACCGCATATACATCTGGAGAGAGTTCTGTGCTTCCAATTGTGAACCCTTTTTATGCGGTGTGCCTCTTATGCTAGATAAGCTGCTAATTCAGTAACCAAGTAGCATTCCTCGGTTTATTCAGCATTTTTATCAATCTTAAAATGTGATGGTTCACAGTATGAAGAACTCAAAGCTCTAGTGTGATCTCTTTTGAACCTTTTGACCATTTCTATCTTACTCCAGCTTTCAAACTCATCTAGTCAATCATGATGATACAAACATTTAGGCTCTGTTGAAGATTGTTAATTTACTCATGTTCTGGCTTGGTTTAATTCAAGTTTTCTTTTGCATTGTAGCAAAGACAGAAAATGCATCCATCTATGTATGATGATAATAGTGGGTCTGAGCAGCTAAGGTGCAGCCAAAGGGTCCTATCTGCAAAAGATTCTTCGAAAAAATCAGGTTCTCATATTGATGCAACTCTGATAGACAGACCTACTGACTCTTCTGCAGAGTTGGGAGTTTGGTGAAACCGTCGGTGTAAGAAAATAGCATCAATTGGGTCAGATTCCAAGCAGATATTCCAGAGTGGAATAAGGACATCTATGAATCTGACTCTAAATGGTTGGGCACCAGAATCTGGCCACTGGATAAAAATGAACAGAGCAGAATATTAATTGAAAGAGATCCTGCTGGGAAAGGAAGGGATGATACATGTGGTTGTGAATATGCAGGTTCTTATGACTGCATTAGGTTTCACCTTTCTGAGAAGAGAAAGAAGCTTAAAGTTGAGCTAGGATCCGCCTTTTATCACTGGAAATTTGACTGCATGGGTGAAAAGGTTGCACTCTCTTGGACATCAAAAGACAAATAGAAATTCCATGATATAGCAAAGTCGATCCCTTTGTCTGAGGATGAGAGTTTCAGTTACTGGCCTGACCTTTTTAAGTTCCTCCCTCACAAAAGCAGAGAATCTTTGATAAGCTACTATTTCAATGTCTTCAATCTACGCTGCATAGGTCAGCAGAATAGGATGAATACAAGTTACGTTGACAGTGATGATGATGAATCAGGGTGTGGACCTAGGTCTATTTGTTTTGGGCGGGATCCTAAGTCCTCCATCTCTTGTTCCCCGAAGAAAGCACGTCTAGATCCCATATAGTAACAACAGGTGGATGGATTACCATCAATGGCTTTTGTTCAGAAATGTAAATTCGAGGGGTCTCTTGTTCTCTTTTACATCAGCAATATTTTTGGGTCGGTGGATATTGGGGTTTAAGGGGGGTTTAACCGATATCAATTTTTGTTCTGCATTTCTCAATGTATACAGTTTATACTCCCATTTAGAATTAGCAGTGCTTGAATCAAAGAAACAAGACTTCTAAGAACACAAATTTTCATCTAGCAGCTAAGTCTCTGAAGATTATATATATATATATATATACATGCTGTTCGTTGTTTGATGAGTTTCTTTTCTACTAGTTATCTTGTTTTTGCTTCTTTATGAACCTCTGAAATTGCTGAGCTTGTGAATGGTCCTTATTGTGTATTTCAGACCAATTGCTGCAAAAATGTATACTCTTCAGGTTCATTTGGTACGTGAGATGTAAGATATCCAATGGGATTAGCATAGCTAATCGGATCACTTTAGTACGTTCCATGGGATTGTTATCTCTTATCCTACCAACCAAACGTAGGATAAAATAATTTCATGTTTTATACAATGGGATTGTTATCTCATCCCACACACCAAATGAGCCCTTCCTATTTCAAGTTGTCCTGTGATTAACTTTTGGAGTTAAATTGGAAAAAGATGGAATAATTCACTTTTGAAAAATAAACATAAGTCCACACCACACTCTGCCAAACTTGAATAATAGCAAATTGAAAAGGTTAATAGTGCAGGATGGTGTTGTTTTATTCTTCTGTTAGCTAAT
The DNA here is from genome assembly GCA_029582245.1 of Solanum etuberosum. NCBI lineage: Eukaryota > Viridiplantae > Streptophyta > Magnoliopsida > Solanales > Solanaceae > Solanum > Solanum etuberosum. The sequence goes on along the minus strand of JAJONR010002997.1, from coordinate 6,050 downwards.
TTGACAGTTTATGGTAGTAGTTGGAATCCTCTTTGGATCGACACTCAGAGCTAAGAGTTTTAGTTACGAATTCAATAGGTCAGAGCAAATTATTTTATTTTTTTGTTCAAATTTGATATTATAAAGTCTATCCCCAAATTTTATATTCCTTTTGGTCTCAATCAGTTGATTGACCTTTGTATTGATAGGAACTGAGAAAAGGAAACTTTGGTTCAATTTAAATAGGTGACAAATGAAAGTTCTCCTACTCAATTAAACAAAATAGAAACTATAGGTTATATAATAATGCTTAAAAATTGTCCACTCAACGTAATGGCTGTCATATACATTTTCCTAATTTAATGAAAGGAATCCCTACATGTCGACATTCCACAAAATATAGATAATAAAAGTGTGAGGCTTTACACACTTCCATAATGTGATTCATTGAGCAAAAACATATTTATTTGATTAAATATCATGGATTCTTTCTAAATGTTACTCTTATGTTATATTTAAATTCACAAGGTTTTATATTTATTTAAATATTATAATATATTTAAGATTGTAATTTTGTGAAATTTTTTTTTAAAACTCTATCAAGTTACGTTATATAAATTGAAATGAGAGTATTAGTATATTTTTGTTTTTTTTGCTAGGCCATTTTCAATTATTTTCTTACCTCTCAATTATGAGGAGAGTTAGCATTTGAAGCACTTATTTGTGATAAGTTGCTTTCATTTCAAAGATATCAATTATGTATTTATTGACTTATTCCATAAAACTATTAACCTTGTTTACTCTACTTTTTATTTAATAGTATTTATAATAATTTGTTGTGAATATTTTCAATCTAAATATTATGACTTAAGATTTAAGAAAAGCTATTATACTTGTCTAAACAACAACAAAAAAAAAAAAACTAAATTAATTTACTTTCAAATCATTATTATCACTATTTTTATCTCTGGTAAATTATAACGGCTTAAAAGCAAATTGTAATAAATAAAATTAAGTCTCTTTTTTTTAAACTCTCATATTTTAACGATATTATCAAGAGAAACATTATCACTCGCTACACTATTGCACCCCACATTGAAACTTCTACTAAGGATAAAATTAATTTTTCAAAAATAAGCCAGCTCCACACACCTCCTTAAATTTTCTAAATTACCTCAATAATGGAATAAAGTTGACAAGAAAAAATATTGGGGAAATCTAGTTATAAAGATTTTGCAAGATAAAGATTATGAAACTTGAATAATATGAGAGGAAATGTGGATAGGATTAGAGATGGTTGGTGACAAAAAGCAGATAGATGAAGAATCTTGAAAGATGCAGAAATCTTAATTATGATAAATTATAAATATAGTACCTCCCCCATCTTAAAATAATAAGTATTATTTTAATAAAAGAATATTTGACTAAAAATAAATATTATTTTAAAATCTTAAAATAAAAATTAATATGTTTTTTCAATTATGCTCTTATATTGAAGAACTATGCTCAATTTTTAAGATATATTTATTAATAAAGGCAACTTAGTAATTTCTTTAATGATCATAAAATGAATTAAAATTATGATTAGTCCTTTCGTAAGCAAAGATCTTGAATTCAAGTCTAATTATGAAAGTTTTTAATAGAAAATATTTTCTTTTCTAATGAAGTCTTATATAAATTTAAATTAGTTAAACTTTACGCTTATTTGAGACGGAGTGAGTAACAAATTACTCTAATATTTTATGGGACAAATGACATTATCATTATCATCTCTACTCCCTTCTTCCTCTCTCTCTCTCTTGTCTGAACCTTTTTAGTACTACAAAGAACTCTCTTTTTTTCTTCTTCTCTCTCTCTAGAATCATCCAAAGAAGAAAGCAGCCATGTCTTCTCCAAGCAAACGCCGTGAAATGGACCTCATGAAACTGTGAATCATTAATCATTTCTTGTTAAAAATTTAATCTTTTTTTGTTCTTGTTAAGTTTGAGTTTCTATTTTGTTTGATTTTTTTTCTTTCTTTTGATTCTATTTTTATTTTGTTTGTTTGAATTAGAATGATGAGTGATTACAAGGTTGAGATGATTAATGATGGCATGCAAGAGTTTTATGTGCATTTCCATGGACCTACTGAAAGTAATCTTCTTTACCCTTTTTTCTCAATCTTGTTTTTTTTTTTGGCCTTTGTATTATTGAGCTTTTTCTTTAAGAGGGTATTTGTTGTTTTTGATTATTGATTGAGTTTATTTGAGTTATCCTCTGATGATGTTTTCTTTTGGTGGGGTTATGGTTCTTGATCAAGATTCTTTAAGGGGTATGAGGAAAAGAGTGGAAATTAACTTGGGTAGTTAATGCATACCCCAGAATCAAGATTTTTTAAAATCTTTTGCTTCTGTTTGCCCTCTATTTGTGAAATTGAATTAGTTAATTCCTTTAGGCTTCTTGGGTATGTCTGGAATTCCTTTGGGTCTTAAAGTAGAATAAATAAAGGAGTCATCTTTTGGTTCTCTAGTTATTGTTTTTGCTTATATCTGCTTATTGTCTCTTCACCAATGGATCTTCAAGTTACATCTTGCTTTAAGTGGAATTCAATTTGAAAGACTTTTTTTGGGGGTGGGGGTGGGGTGTTTTGCTCAACTTGTTTGGGACTTAAGCATAGTAGCAGTGGTTGTTGTTGAGGTGGGTCGTTTTCTTCGGCTTCTGCTAATACTGATGGTGGTTTTCGCAGGTCCGTATCATGGTGGTGTGTGGAAAATAAGGGTGGAACTTCCTGATGCTTACCCATATAAATCTCCATCCATTGGTTTTATTAATAAAATCTACCACCCAAATGTTGATGAGATGTAAGTGCTGATACCGGTATAAGTATAGGAGATTTCATCATTTTTGTTTTCTTTAACGAAGGTAACATTTTACAAATAATAATTTTTCAGGTCTGGCTCAGTTTGTTTAGATGTTATCAATCAAACTTGGAGTCCCATGTTTGGTAATCAGAAATTACAGCACCTATAAATCATAATTCTGTACTTGAAAAGTTTTACTTACTTTTCTAGTAATATCATTATGAGTAAGTTATTCAAGTATTAGATAACCTTGCAGATTTGGTAAATGTGTTTGAAGTGTTTCTTCCACAACTTCTCTTGTATCCAAACCCATCAGACCCATTGAATGGAGAGGCTGCTGCCCTTATGATGCGAGACCGGGCTGCCTATGACCTAAGAGTTAAAGGTATTGACTCATTCTAATGCCTTTATATTACTCACTTGAATCAATTGCAGGTTCAAGGTACTAACCATAAGCATTCTGTTATAGACAGTGTGTTCTATAATCAAACCGTGTTTACCTTTTCATGTTTAGAGTAAGTTCTAACGAGGTGTTCTCATTCGTTAGAAACATATATGTTTTAAGCTGTCAAATGCTATCTAGTAATGCACCAACTATTGGCTTAAGAACTCGCTTCACCTTCTTCCCAGACAAAAAGCAATCTTGGTGTGTAAAAGCAAAGTGTGGCTCTCTTTATGATGATCAGCATTCCCAATTCTAGTCCTGTTTTACAAACTACATTGTTCTCTAATCCTAATGTCCTTATTAGCAGTGGCGGAGCTAGGATTTTTAATAAGGGGGTTCAATATCTGAAGAACTAAACACAATTAATCGAAGGGGGTTCGACATCTATTATATATACATAAAAAATAATTTTAACCATGTATAAATAGTAAATTTTTCCACCAAAAGGGGTTCGGATGAACCCCCTAACAGAAGGCTGGCTCCCCCCCTGCTTATTAGCACCACTTTTTAAATTGAAATACAACAAAAAAAATGTAGTTAGCGTCTTTGCTGCATTTTATGTGTACCTTCAAGTTAAAACTAAAATCAAAGAGATGGGAACACTGATTGGTTCTCGGGAATTGTACTGGTAGGAAGTAGGGACAAACCAAACTGAATATTATCGCCGTGAAATTCAAGTTGAAATACTTAGAGAAGAACTGAAATTTCTTTGCTTAATGCTCTGGGAAACTGTACTGGTATCAAGATAGCTTGAACTGAGACCTGTGTTTTCAGGCGCGGCCCATTTATGCTTTCTGAATTTGGTGACACTGTCAACTTCAATTGTGACTATTTGCTATTCACAATTGATTGTTCCTATTTCCTTCATGTCTCTTATGGTATCACACTGTCTAATTACCAAACAAGTCCTTGCAAATTTGGATAAATTTTGGAAAAACTTGATAAAATATTGGTTTGTATGCACTGCAAATGAACGGCCAGGTCAAGTATTGAGATGACACGATTAAAGTTAAAGGTCATATGATTACTGTGCAGCATAATTGCTCTATTGCACAAGTGTCTAGATGCTCTTCTTTTATGTTCTGGGCTTTGAAAATGGAGAAGGCAGCGGATATGATTGTGCAACTTCCTAAACTGAAGTGCTTGTCTTGTATTGTTATTCGAAATGTTTATTTTCCACCCTTTTACTCATCTCTAACTGGTTTAAGAGTTTATGGGGCGATGGATGTGTCTTGGTGTATCTGCACATGTTGGCAAGGCAATAATGGAGTGTGAAGAGATTCTCAGAAGTTGCAGGGTTAACAAATTTGCTGGTTTAATAATGGCTTGAGTGGAGGGAAAGCTATTATTTTTAGCCTTTGCATAATAATGTTGATGGTATAAACGTGTGCCATTCCGTAAGTGGATTGGCTGAATAGATGTTTGCACTGTCATGGTCCAATATGCAATAGCAAGTATAGCTGATTTTTTTTCTCTACTGATTCATGAATATATGGAAGTTTATTACTTTTATAGACTCGTGCACCACAAGTAAAAATGGTGATTGAATATGCTAGGAGGTTGAACCATTACATTAAATTGGTCACTTTTCTGCAATTTCCATAGAGCTCAGCATATGTTATTAACGTGGTGTTTACGTGCTTTGTATCCAGAATTTTGTCAGAAATATGCCAAGCCTGAAGATGTTGGAGCTGCTGCCCCCGAGGAGAAGTCAAGTGATGAGGAGTTAAGTGAAGCTGAATATGATTCAGCTGATGATGCAGTTGCAGGCCCTGTTGATCCATGACCGACCCCGTGCTCATCGACTTTCTGTATCTGTAAATGATGTTCTTAGTCCTGTTTAATATCAAGCTGAACTACAAAGTTCAAGACTATTCATTGGGGAAAGATGCATAACAAAGTTCCCCTTGTTTTATTAGTTTAGCTTCAATGTAAATAAATATACCCTTTAATTACTGTGTTCTTGATATTTGCTGTTAGCTGCGTTGTTCCTTCCATTATGTTTTTTCTCCCTGGGGGTGGCAGAGTGGCGGAGGCAGAATTTCACCAAGGGGATTATCATTTAATATATGTACCTACAAAATGTTTATTTAGTCTTTGAAATATAGCTTGTGCTACTTTCCATAAGCACTTATTTTCTCTCAAATAATTGGCCAAACGCATAACAATTTTTAAATAAGCACTTTTGGCCATTCAAAAACTTAGTCAAACATGGTAATACATCTCTTGGATGAAATATACTGTTGTATATTTTTTCTAAGAAAAAAGTATACAATGCAATTTGTAGTTAGAAGCCATGTTGCAACCACACCAAAAAATTCTATCTTTTAATCCTCACTCTGATCAAGTCATTCATTTCGGGACATATGAACTCAGTTGGTTGATTGTACTTGACAGGACATTTGAGCGATTGACTATCGAACTTTCACCTTGTCAGTGAGAGGTACCGGATCGACTTCTAGTTGTAGCGGATCTTACTTACATCGGTTCTAGCGCTTTCTCTTGATTCTATTTTTTCTCTCCGACTACGGATCCCATACTACCCCCCATAAACTGAAAATCCATAACCCCAATTGCTACGGGAATGCCATTTAGTTGGCCTATGCCTGTTTGACCCATTTACTATCTATTATTTGATTGACTAATCCTTTATATTGGAATGGCTGAAGGGTCAAATGATTTGGTAATTCCTCATGAGGGGATGAATCGAGAGAAATTTGAATCAGAGCTCTGGATTTTTGTTCATCCTTTGCCGTAATAATATCTCGGGGTTTGCAGCGATAACT
>JAJONR010002996.1:0-76374 GCA_029582245.1 Solanum etuberosum | reverse complement strand
AAAAGGGCTTGTGATACCTTTATTACTTGCGCTAAGCAACTATATGAGAACATTCCTAGAGAGAAGTAAAGAGAACATACGCCATCAAGTAATATATTCGAGGCTTTGAAGTTTCTGTAAATGACTTGATTCTCTGATGCATGTAGGAATGCCAAGCCTCGAGCTGCGCCAATCATAATTTGAACCCTTACGTTCCATGGAAGTGACAAAGCAACAGAGCGCCCTAAGCAAACAAAGAGAACAAATATGTTTAGGTGGAGCATGAAGTGCCTAGGCACATTCCTTGCTGCTTTGATCTAGAATATATTATATATTATTGAGAAACATATACATAATCTCTTACTTCCAAAAAGATGGTTGTTCAAGCTGCCCTTTGGCATAAACTCATAGACAAGCAGTAGTTCTTTATCTTCCTGGCAGTAACCCAAGAGTTTGACGAGGTTAGGATGAGAAAGTCTTCCGAGAATGCTCACCTCAGACTGCATAATTAACAAATGAAATGAAATTCGCAAGATTTACCTAGAATGAGTTACTACTAAGTAATAAATCTATATGTCTCTCAGACAGACAATAAAGAAAAGAGCAATTGCAGCATCATTAGAATGAAGCAAGCTAGCGCCCCAGGCATAAACTAGAAATAGCTTCAATTAGAAAACTTGTAGAATAGCACAGAGGAATCACCTGCAACTCTTGAAATCCTTCGAAGCTTTCAGAATTCAATTGCTTAACAGCAATTACAGTCCGGCCACTCCTGGAAGAATGCGACTCAGCAAGGCAACCCTTGTAAACTCTACCAAAACCACCTTCTCCCAGCACCGTGTCATTGCTAAATTTTCTGGTGGCGGCCTTGAGTTCAGAGAAAAAAAATATCCTTAAATTTGGGTGCTGTGATATTTGGCTATCTGGATAAACAAGATTCCCTGGCTTTGGTGGTGCCTTTCTGAAATGGCTACGAACATCCCACCATCTTGGTGAAGCAGTGTAGGGACTTTTATCCTCAGATTTTACCTTTTCCCTTGAAATGGCACTCCTTTCTGTTGTATCACTGCCATTACAATCCTCTTTAATGGATGCCCTCTCTGCTTCAATCCTTGACTGAGATGACGTTGATGTGTCATCAAATGAAATGATACCTTCACCTTCATTCTTCTGAAATACTAATGCTAATTCCAGGCTTTTCACCACTTCAGACATTGCAGGCCGTTCTTGTGGACGACCATAGAAGCATTTAGCAGAAATTCCTATAAACGCCTTTAGACAAGTTGATGAGATGGACCCCAACAGATTCTGATCAATAAGCTTATTAATTTCTCCTTCCTTGATGCATTGTTTGGCCCATGCTACAAGTCCATGTTGTTCCTCAGGCAGTCTCATATCGACTGCCGGTCTTCCTGAGAGCAATTCAAATAGTACTACTCCAAAAGCATACACATCAGTTTTCCATGTCAATCTATTAGTCAGAAAATACTCAGGATCGAGGTACCCAAATGTGCCTTTGACTTGTGTACTAACATGAGTAGCAGATTCATTTCCAGGCCCCATTTTGGACAGCCCAAAATCTGAAATCTTACTTTCCCAGTTTTCATCCAACAAAATGTTTGAGCTTTTGATATCACGATGTATCACCCTATTTTGAGATGTATGAAGGAAATCCAGTCCACGTGCAGCACCTATAGCAATCTTGAGTCTCCGTTCCCAACAGAGAGATGACCTATTTCTGTCCATTTTGTACAGGTTGTCAGCAAGTGATCCCCGAGGCATATAATCATAAACTAATAACATCTCATGACCTTCAATGCAGTAACCAATGAGGGAGAGAAGGTTCTCATGGCGGTGCGTAGATAACATATTGATTTCCGTCCAAAACTCTTTCTCCCCCTGGCTAGATCCTGGTTTCGATCGCTTAACTGCTACAGTGGTCTCTCCACCATCAATACCCCCTTTGTATACTGTACCATATCCACCCCTACCAATGACAAGCTGAGGATCAAAATTGTTTGTTGATCTTTCCATCTCATCCAGTGAAAATTGACGACACTGATGCTCTCCTGAAGATATTCCATTGTTCGTCTTGCCAGACTTTATTTCTGCATTACACCTAATGTAATAAACAGCAACATTAATCAAAGTGACTATAAATGTCAGTACAGTTGCAATTTGATTCTTTGTATAGAACAGCACAGATTCCTCTGATTTTTCTGGTGTTGAACTTGTAACAGGATGCACAGAGCTCACACTACCAAGATTGTTGTCAGGGTTGCTTATCTTGAAGACTTCTAGCCCATTCAAGATGGCGTTAGCATGTTTACTGATTGTAGAAAACTTTGGCTGCAAAATTATAGAAAGGTTATGCTTCCCTTCCCTCCTATCACCTTCCATAATGGCAACATAGTCCCTATATATAGAAATTCCATGTCCCCCACTCCATTTGATCACATCAGCTTCATCTTCAGCATTCTGATTGTTTATGACAATAGTGAAATTCCTTTGGCCTTCATTTGTCATCGTAGGTTCAATTTCACAAAAGTGGAGCCTAACAAGGTATCTGAATCCCAAATCAAGTGGAATGTTCCATGTGAGATTACAGAAATTCGAATGGCAGTGCGCGCCCACTGACCTGGCCGTTAGGTAAACTTCTTTTGGTGCAATGTCAGTTGCTGAGGGTGTATATCTGATATCAACGGCTCTGTTGATCGGAAAGGCACCAACTTGAATCAGGTAATTAATGTCATCTTCCCAGTCCCGGAACATGGTTGCATCTTCCAAGGATGAAATAGAGTTTCCGCCAACATTTATTCGCTGAATTGTCTCCAGTGCTGTGCTGTTGTCAATGTAGAATCTGTAATTTCGTCCAACAACAGGGACTCCCTGATCGCCATCAGGTGTGAAATACAGACCAGAAGGCATGGAAACAATCTCGATTGCATTAACAAAAGCATAAGTGTCTTCTGAAAAGCCTGATTTTCGAGATGGTATGAATGTTATGCTTAATGTTTCAGTTTCTTGTACATTGATGCAAAATTCTTTTTTGAAATAGTTGATGCCTGCAGCAAGGGTAGGTATGAAGTCACTGAGCAGGGTATGCTGATCAGTTTTGACAGTAAAAATGGGTTTGGACTTGTAGTAACCTTTGTATAAAGCTGGTTTGAAGTGGAGGCGTATGAACTTGTGTCCTGGCTTCACTGAAAATTTGTAGGTAAACTGATGGCGAGACGTTCGAGCAGACTTATAAGGAACTGGATCGGACAAGCCAGCTTGGTGAGGTACTCTTGAATTAATAGATTTTCCAGTTAAGTGTAGAAATGAGGGAGTGAAAGTTGAATCTCCAATCCATAGTCGTCCATCTGGTGCAGGGGAATTGCCAGAGGCACCACATGATATGGCAACGTTTTCATGAATGTTAGTGGCAGCAGATATGATGATTGTTTGAATACACAATAATAGAATGAATAGCTGAGAGAGAAACATCTTCAGTTGTGATAAACAAACAAGTTGAAGCGGGAATAGTTTGCGTACCATCAAACAAATTGCAGCGAAACTGGACAATAAAAGCCCAATAGTACTGAGTCTTGGAGTAGGCCAATGTGGAGTTATTGTTGTATCAGTACATAAAAGTCAAACAACCTCTATAGTCGATCATTTCCTTTTCTAATTAATATAAAATGCATCATACATATCCATTCAAGTTAGTTTTGAACCTAAATGTGTTATAAAATATTATATTGTGGATGTCCACTATATCAAAAAGTTACTCTCACTTATTATCTCCATTACTTTCTTCTATTATGAAGATAATCATAACCTCCAACTTTATAATCATTATTTTTGTAACATTTCACTTTCATAACCTCCTCCATTATATTTATGTTAATGTCATGTTTATGACTAACATTTTGTATGCCTTTATGTTACACTATAAATAGAGACATAAGGATTCATATTGTAGATACTTGAAGACTTGAAATAATAAGAAAAACTCTCATCTTTTGTCTTCCTATTTCTATTGTTTTCATCTTCTATATTTCTTGTCTTATTTTACTTTCGTTTTACAACAGATGATGACTTTTAAGTCCAAATTTAATCTTTCTACGGTCCAAAAAAATGTGAACATTACTATCTATAGTGCGTGGTCCAAATTGGATAGCACATATATTACGTACGCTATGCGCTCTCCTCACAATTACTCTACTCCTATTCATTGACCTTCTGCCCTCGTATTATTATTATTAGTTTCTGGACATGAGCATGTCACATGTATTCAATGTTAATTAGTATAACTTTTTAAAACTACTATAGTTTTATTCTTTTAACTCTTCCAAATAGATCATTGTTCTCAGTTGCATTTTCTTAATCATTTGGCTAAATACAAGTGCATTTTTTTTGTCAAAGATAATAAAATGAAAGATGATATGAGGTCAAAAATATATATTTTTAATTATTATTTGCCTCACATTTAGTATTTTTATTTGTCTTTTTTTTAGCATGAATTTTATGGATTGTGCACAATAGTATATTTTATTTGTAGATAAAATTGGTGTGAAGATGAAGAAATTTGGAGCTAAAACGAATTAAAGATGAAAGATTATGGTAGAAAATCAAGCAGACAGCTTAATAGATTAAATCGAATAAAATAATATATTATTTTATTCTAATATATATGGTCTGTTTCCCTAGCCGGGGTAATATAGGAATTTACTTCGTCTTATATCCTGAAACAATATTGTACTTATTGCTTTACCATTACACTTTCTTATTTACTGGACATAAAAGTTGGCCCAAATTTTTCTTTTCTTTTACTGTCGCCGAAAAATGTGGGCCCGTTGTTTCTCCATATTTCACTTTTTTCAGTCTTCTTTTCGTTATTCAACTGCAATTTTCATTTCCTTCTTTTTATTTGTGTCTCACAGCTTCTTCTTTATTTTTTTTTCCCACTTTGTTTATTTTGTGGCAAATTAATTTATTGCTCCATTTATTATATTTCAGCTACAAAATATATTAGAGACATAACTTTTTAAAAGATTTAGTTAACTTTTGAAATTCTATTAGTGTCACATGAAGTTGAATAAATGAAATAACATATATTATTAAAAGTTATAATTTTTTTTTTTTATAAATCACAATAATTAACAACTGAAAATATTTTAAATTATATACATGTACCGTTTATATTGAAATAGAAGAAGTAACATCTATTATTCGAAAATGACATCAAAAGTTCTAAATTCACAATAAATTAACAACGAAAAATATTTATGGTTATTCAAAAATAACACAAAAAATACTATAAATCACAACAAATTAGTAACCTCAAATATTTTTAAAAAATATATAAAAAATTAGTTAATTTTTTTAATTTCATTTGTTTCACATAAACTGAGACAAAAAATAAATAAATGTTGGGCCCGTGCTGGCACGGACACCTAATATCTAGTATATAAATAAGTGCAGTTGAAGAAATAATACAAATTGAGGTATGAAAGCTGACACGTGGCAGTGTATGAAGACACCCCCAAATTGAAATCGACACAGCTTCACGCGGAAGACACAATTACGTTTGGTTTGGGTTTCTAATTTGTTTGGATTCGATTATTTTATTTAGGAGTGTCTATATTTATAAATAGTCCATAAGAATAATTATTAAGGGAGGAGGACATAATGTAGAAAATAATTTTTGACTATGAGCCGCCGTGGAGGTCGGAGAACTTGGGTTTCATCTTTTCTTCTCCTTTATCAATTATTTTTCCATCTTTTCTTTGAATGATTTGTTGTAATTGATCTATATTTATGTGGAGTTAAACTTCTCGTTCTAGGATTATACTAACTTATAAAATGATTGTTTAGTGATTTTTTATTCGGTATACTTGTTTATCATATTGATTGTTCTTATATTCTTGTGCTTACTATTTATATGCTTGATCACCATTGAAATAAATTTATTGTCTTCTTTTAAATTCGGGAGAGGAATAGAGAGATAGAATGTGGAATATAAGGAGTATGATCTTTTCTTGCATATCTTGAATTGATTTGTGTTTAGGATAGTGATATACCTAGATGTCGTGCTTGGTCCAAATACGGAAAGACAACGTACGACTCTATAGTTGGTTCAGTCTATTCCCGCTCAACGATGTAGTTAGATTGTCAATTGTGGTAGACGGTTAGAGGTCGGAAAATCATGACCGTATTATCAACCCTGTGAATCAACAACTAGATAATTAAATAAGTTGATGAAATTGATGCTAAACATGATTGTTAGTTAAATCATAATCCTAGATCGATGCATTCATTGATTGTGTTAAAAATCTATCTTTTCTTGGTTAATTATTTTTTAGTTATTTTATATTTACTTTTAGTTTAGTTAATTTATATTCATCTTTGAAATTATCCTCTTGAATAAATAATTAGAATCAGTATAATTTAGTAAATAGTTAATTGACAAATCTCTCTAGGTTCGACATCCGAATTCTAAAATGAACCATTTTATTACTTGCACGACCGTGTATACTTGCGTGTGCATTTGGAAGCAACAAAAGAAACAATTATGCTATTTCGAATAGATCATGCATCGTTATATATATACATATGATTTAATTATAATTAGTCATGATCTTAAAATTTCTAGTATAACCTTGGCAATCTTTCTATTGAAGCTTTAGACACTTCTCCGAAAAATAACAAATAACTTATAATTAAAAAAAGAATGAAAGACACATCAATATTCACTTTACAAAACTAAAGAAGAAACTCTCTTTGATATTATCACATATATATATATTGTTCTTTGATTTGGTACTGACGGGTAATTTCGACTTTATAGAGCCTTTATAGACTAGTGTACTTGAGTCATGCTTATGTTTTGAAATCAAATCATCTTGTCTTTAATATGAATTTGTAATTGTATACAAGTTTAAATGATTTATTATGTTAAATTATGAGAAGAAGGTTTTTAATATACTCGTACTTCTATCTTTTCACCATATGAATGCAAATTGTTTTTTTATGTGACTCACAACTACTATTCCAATTGTAAATATGATGTCATGGAAACATGTTATATTCGTGTTCACATAAAAAGATTAAAAAATAAAAAAAATGCATGAAATTTGAATTTAAACTTTCACGATAACAATAAGCAAATTTTATAAAATTGACCAAATATACTATTAGTCATATAATTTATGATTATTGATGATTTACTTTAGTAGCTTAAACTTCGACTCTAATTTATGAGCACATCGGTCGGCAGGCTACTACCTCTGGTGGGGGGCTGTAGATTACTACTACTAATTTTCTTTGCTTACCTTCAGCCAAGAACGCTGAACCGATTGTAAATACTAATTTGCCTATTACTTTTACAGATTCGATAAATCAAAATAATACACAAGTCCATGAAAATGCATCGTCATATATATACATGGGATTTAATTATAACTGGCCATGATCTTAAATTTCCAATATAACCTTGGCAAATCTTTATATTGAAGATTTAGACATTTCTCTGAAAAAATAACAAATACCTTCTAATTAAAAAAAATAAAATGAAAGACACATCAATATTCTCTTTGCAAAATTAAAGAAGAAATACTCTTTTTGTTACTATCACATATAGGGGTGTCCATGAGACGGTTCGGTTAGTTATTTTAAGAAAATTATACCATCCCAAGTTTTTAAATATTTTATAATATATAACCAAAATTAAAATTTTAAAACTATCCTAATCATATCGTTTTTTCTTTGATATCGGTACGGTTCGGTTAATTTTTTATTATTTTCACTTTTAAAGTATCACTTATTAAAATATTTCTTTCGCAAGTATGTTCTTGAAGAAACACTTCAATTCTTCACCAAAATGTCAAGAATGTAAAATCTTGTTGTCGTATTATTTTATCTTAAACATTTAATAGGAGTGCTTGCATAGGTTTTGCCGTATTTTTTGATGAACTGTCTATTATAGTATCTTTTAATTTTAAATCTACTTAATTAAAAAATAATTAAAGAGCAAAAACTCAAAGTCGTCTAGTCACCAGAGGCCTAAGACCTTAGTTATATTTATATTTGAAAAATATTTATATTTATATTTGAAAAATGTTATAAAATATATTTATATATTATTTTTAACATATTGTTAATATATAAAATATATTTACATACATGTAAGGTTATTCGGTTTGGTTCGGAAATTTTTTAGTTTTTTTTTTTTAAAAAAAAAGAACATCCCAATTGTTCGGGGCGGTTATACAGTTAAATGAAAGTCCAAGGTTTTATTGAAAAAATAATATAAATCGGTTCGGTTAGGTTCGGTTCAGTCGGTTTGAACGATTTTTTATATTATTTTGCTTAGTATTTCTTCATCCTTAACACAAAGCTCCCGGGTTCGAGTCCCCTTGGATACAGAGTCGCAAGTGGAAAATAAAAGAGAGAACACATAAAAAAATCTTATACTTAGCAGCACAACTTATTTTAGCACTTTAACTACATGAGTGTTTATTTACCCCCCTAATCTTATTTGAAGTGAATAAATACCACCCTAAAAATATAAAACCAGTCTCACAATGGCAAGTGCATTACACATGTGACAAGTCATTGTCATATCAACACCACGTCATTGCGACATCAGAGCCATGTCGGAAATCAGATAAAAAAAAATAAAAAATTCTTCCCTTCTAATCTCTCTCCCATGTCGGAAATCAATTTAACGAATTTAATTTTTTTTCTATCCTTCTCTCTCTCCAATGGACGCACCACCCTGCACCTCCATTAATGGTTTCTTAATCTTTACTTGATTATCTATAATTTGTTGTCTCCAGTATTTCGATTAGCAAATCAGAAATAATAAAAGATGAAAAGAAAAAGAAAAGAACTATTCGAGTCCATAGAACCCACTGTGTTTCCTTAAGAAATTTAATCCCCTCAAGTACCCGAAGTTGTAGATTAATTCCTCTCAAGATAAAATAGATTAACCATTAAAGAAGTAGTGGTACCTCAAACTTAAATAATTTCAACGACTCAAAAAGACAACAACAAGATCATACACACAGAAAGAATTGATCGATTTTGTTTACAAGAAATGTATGCAGAAGAAGGGAAGAATTTGATTTAGAAAAATGAGAGAAAGCCTCTCAATTTATAGCCAACAAAGGGTACTGGGAAAAGGTGTTAATTGTGCCATATAGGAAAGGTCACAACTCCTTGGAAAAGAGATAACCTTTCAAATGGTCATAGCCCTTTAGAAAAGACACAACCTTTCGAAAAGGTCAAAATCCTTCGTAAAAGTCGCAACCCTTCAGGAGAGTCGCAACTCTTCAGGAGAGTCACAACCCTTCACTTCCTATTCATAGCTTTAAAGCCTAACAATCTCCCACATGAATGAGAATGACTATTGTTAAAACATATTCATGAAAAACAATATGACTCGTAAGTAAGGATTAATTGAATCTGGATAATTAGGTTTCTCTTTGAACTTTCCGTAGAGAACGTATATCGGATATACTCGGTCAATCGGTAGATTTGATATCTTTGAAACATCGAGCTTTGGTGTATACCTAGAAAATATAAGTCACACAATCAACCCTTGAACTGTTTTTTGTTCTAATTGTTTTGTTCGTTTCAGCCATGAACACGTCTTGGTTTATAAGTGCGTAGAGAACTAGCCTTACCAGATTCTCCTTGAAGCGGCTTACACTTCACACTTACATAGGTGATTTCTAAATGTGTTATCCCATAGATACACCATTTGATAAACCTTGTATAAAACTTAGAAACCATTAAAAATTCCTAATGCCTTTATCATTGTTACTAAACATTGTCTTATCATGAGAATGAACCATAAAAATAATTTTGACAATGTTGAACCGTCATCAATGACTTTGTTTGATCTCCTTGAACCTAGATCTTGGGATCTCCAGTTTTCTAGGTAGATTTACCGCCACGATGACTTGTCCTCGGCCATAGTCTTATCCCCTTTGATAATCTATCAACTCTCTCTCTAGTTAGGTCTTTTGTAAGTAGATCTGACACATTATCTTTTGAATTTACATAGTCAATTGTGATAACTCTACTAGAGAGTAGTACTAACGATATAATGTCTAAGTCATATATGACGAGACTTTTCATTATACATTATACATTATACTCCATGCCCTACCTATTGCAACTTAACTCTCACAGTGTATGCATACTAGTGCTAAAGGTTTGTGTCAAAAAAGAATATTTTTCAAGAAATTCAGGAGTTATTCAACTTCTTCACCAGCCTTATTTAGAGTGATAAACTTAGATTTCATAGTAGAGCGAGCGATATATTCCTATTTGAAAGATTTTCAAGAGACTGCTCCTCCACCAAGAGTAAAGACATATCCACTCATAGATTCAATTTGCATCACTATATTCTTCCAATAATGTTGAATAGTAGTTATAATGCAAAGCATAATTATTAAGTTTCAATACTCCAAAACTCTTTTCATTGTCATCCAATGAGTTTGATTGAGATTACTTGTGAACCGCCTCAGTTTACTAATAGCACATGTTATATCTGATCGCATAAACTTCATGATATATATCATACTTCTCAATACACTAGCATAATCCAATTGTGAGTCACTTTCACCTTCATTCTTTTGAAGTACAAAGCTCACATTTATTGGAGTCTTGACAATATTGAAATCCAAATACATAAACTTGTCAAGTACCTTTTCAATGTAATGAGACTGTGAAAATATTAAATCTTGTAGATTTCTAAGGATTCTTACACCTAAGATCACATCAGCAACTTCAATGTCTTTTATTGATGATCAACATAAAAACAAGCAATGACCTTGTGATTTGGAGTGTCTTTAATGTAAACACATTAATTACATTCATTAATCTTAAATCAATTTGCCAAAATAGTTTGGACAAACTTCACATGTCATTATTTGGGTGCTTGTTTTTAGTTCATAAAGTGGCTTAACAAGTTTACACACTTTCTTTTCTTTACCAGGAACCACAAAGACATCGGGTTGTTCCATACAAATTCCTCCCTCTAATTCTCCATTTAAAAAAGTTGTTTTCACCTCCATTTGACTAATTTGAAGGTCATATACCTCAACTAGCGCAATTAACGTCTGAATTGATATAATCCTAGTCACTAGCGAGTATGTGTCAAAATAGTCACGACCTTCTTTCTGTCTAAAGCCTTTGACGACAAGTCTTGCTTTGTATTTGTCAATAGTTCCATCAACTTTCTTTTCCTTTTGAAGATCCACTTTGAACCCAAAGATTTATTTCGTGGAGGATGAACAACCAAGACATAGATTGAATCACTGTCACTATTGACAGTCTCTTTCCAAAAGGATGGGTCCACATAAGACATAACTTCTTTGAGTGTATGAGACTCGTTGTCAAGAGAAAATGTTACAAAATCAGATCCGAAAAAAGTAGATGTCCTTTGACATTTACTACGCCTCTTAATCTCTTTATTAAGTACATTCTTCTTTGGTTCTTTGCAAGGACTTTTAGACCCTTCACTAGAATATCCGATGGTTAGGACTTATTAACCATAAATCAACATGTTAAACTATTTGTAGCATATCAATGAACATATAATCTATAGTCTTAGGTCCTATTTTGACCCTTTTGGGAATAGGAAGTTGGATTTTTACTTAATACCCCCATACTTTGAAATATTTCAGGTTGGATTTCTCATATGGAATAGTGATGAGTGGTAGATTTGCACTCATTTAAGGTCCATTTATCTCAATAATTAGTGTCCTCAATGCCTAATTGTGTCCTATTCTGATAGAATATTGATGATTTACAGCTATGAAGGCAATAGCACAAGGCAAGGACTGATGTTTGAAAGAATGACCAAAAATACAAAAAGAAGTGCAAAGTAAACATTGTTGATCGCCTAACGTGAAGGGCAGATTGCCAACAGAGCACGGCCTTACCCAAATTGACAGTGTATAGAAATTGTGTTTATCAAAAAAGGTCGGCGAACTCTAGTAGAGATGGCGATGCACCGAATGAGAACAGAGATCCTGATGCACATCGCCCAAAGCGATAGTGTACAAACCAAAGATTTAATGCTTGAAAGGCGAAGCAAGGTGGTAATCAGTGATTCCCCGAACATGAAAGGCTGACTCAATCGAGTTTACCAGCTGAGGTTCAAACACCTAAAGCGTAGAGCATCATAAGGCGAGCTGAGGAGAAAAGGGCGATTCACCGAATAGGTTTGGGGAGCTCGACTAGTGTCTCCGAGCAGTCGCAAAGTGAATTTTGGGCCTAATTTTGGAAAAGTATAAATAGGCCAAAGGATATAATTTTTGGGGAGTTCAAAAAATAGTTCAGGAAGTTCTTTTTTGAGAGGTTTAGAGAGTTTGAGAACACTTTACTTTGAAGAAGACTTTTCTAGCTTTTGGGATTTTACAACTTGGTATTTAATTTTGATAAACTGAAGTTGAATCCAAAGTGAGTTTACTCTTAATTACTTAATTTCAAGTTACCCACGGCTGATTTCATGGAAGGTATAATTTCTTTGCTTTTTGTGATGGGTGACTAAAACCTCAAGATCTAGGGGTGCTCAAATGGGGTTGGGTGTTGATTTAATGTAGTGGATATTGTGTTATGCTATGTTTTGTTGTTGTTCATACATGAATTTTATCTAATTACCATGTGGTTAACTTAAGGAGTAAGGTTGCAAACTTAAATCCTACTTCCAATCTCCAGTTGATGCTCGAAAGAGATTGATTGGAGTGGGTTATTAGTTCAATACTAGCAATTTAGGTTTGATGTATGTGACTTGCTGGAAAAAAAAGTTTATGGGTCGGATATATTCGCCATGTTCTTGAAAGAGAGAATAGAGTAAGGTATTGGGTTGTTTAGATTGACATTTAGATGAGACTGAAAGGATATTCTATGCATAGATATTTCGATATCGAAAGATGATTAGCATCAACAAAGATGACTTGGCCTATTCATGAATGTTCATCACTATAGAGTAGCACATTACCCCTATGTGATATCGATTTTCATTCCCCGCACCCCTAGATTGTTTGTTAACTCTTGATTTAGTCTATATGTTAGTTCAATTATAATAATTGATAACCAAAGCTTTATATTAAGCTGGTGGTATCATCCACCCAATTGTTTTTACTATTACAAATAAACTAAATTAATGTCTAAATTTCTTGATAAGGAATTCTTCACAATATACCATTTCTTGTGGTATTCGACTCCGACTCTTCATTGGGTTTTTACTAACTACGATCGCTCACTCTTTTAATTGGTTTTTGTCACGCCCCGAGGCTACCCCCTTGACGTAACACGGGACCTAAGATCACGAGTGACCCCAAGCTAATCCTAAGTCTGGCATATCATAAGCATATTGAAAAAAACTAAGTAAAGCATGAACTATGCGGAAGCTAAATCAATAAATATCTGGTGTGGGGATAAAACCCATATAGTCTGAATATATAAAACATACTAAGAGTTTAGTAATAACTTAAACAACCACTTAACAACTCAAGATGAATCTACTACTATGTCTGAAAAGCCTCTAACTGAGTTGAGTTGATGGGACATGCCCCAACTAACTCTAATAAAACTGAAAACTAAAAGGAAAAACTGAAATGGGAAGCATGTATATTGTCATCGGAATATGAGGACTCACCACTGAAGCTGTTGAATGCCGATCGAGAATCGATCTATGCGTGATCTGGATGTTGAGTACCTGAACCTACATCATGAAATGATGTAGCGCAGAGTATGTGTCAGTACTTGGAATGTACTGAGCATGCATGATATAAATATACTAAGCTAAACAAGGATATATGAGCTGAACAAGGCATACTGAGCAATGACATAATCTGAGCAAGAATATAAATAATGAAACATAACTAAAAAGCTAAGCCGAATGCAATGACCAAGTACTAATCATGAAGATAACATGCTGAATTGTATATTGATATAAATGCTGAAAACCTAGTCAATGCAATAAGAGTCTGACTGTGGGAGCTACTATTATCTGACAAAAACCACGTGAGCTAAACGTGGATTCCGATATATACGCTCCATCGAGAGGAACCAATATACCTTGCCAGGGGTATAAAGGCATGACTGTGGTGTGATCACTAGTACTGATGCCCAACAAGGAGACTTATAATCCTATGTGGCCACGTAGTTCTGGGACTATGAGGGTACGCTAAACCCTAGTCCAACTCGGTGCTAAGTCTACTCCCAACTGAATACATATGAAGCTAAAATGCACTAAATACTAAATAGCTCAAAATACTGACATGCTAACTAAGAATGCAACATTTATATACTGAGAATGTGACATTCGAAATCTGGAGCATTATTTTCTGTTTAACTGACCTAGCAAGTATAATTCATGAACCAAGAGAATTTACACAAACCAGGGTTCTGAGTTTTATACAAGAAATTATGCAACGTTTCCAAGAAAACATGATATTTAGACTATGGATTCTATAGCAACTGAAAGCACAACAAATTTTCAAGATTTTACAAATCCTAGGTCTAAACAAGCTATGTAGAATCAAGGAACTGACTGAATTCTAGGGACCTAGTGGATGAAAGGAACCCACTAGTGAAATTCCACATACCTAGTGACGAAATCTACAGAGAAATCCTTTGAAATTTGAGGCTAAAGCTTGAAGAACACTGTTGCTTGTTCTTGAAATAAATTGGCGACTCTTTCTCTTCTTTTCTTTCTAATTTGGATGATTTTTGGAGAATGAGGGTTCTGGTATGTTTGACTAGGTTATTAGGCTTAGACTGAGTAAAACGACGTAGTTTAGACATCAAATAATGTAGTTTAAGTGTCCCAATGCATAGAAAAAGGACCAAAATGACCTTGACTTAAAAGCTGACGAAGGCCATCCACTGTGGGACTGACAGACCATCGTTTGAACTACCGGTCGTCGACTGGGGTCGTGGTTCATGGTCTGCCTGACAGGGCTTCACCAAAACGAGCATAATGTTTCACTCCAAGCTTGGATTTTAGCAAACTAGGTGGCGTTGGAAAGAGGATCCAATTATCTTTAATTTGATAGATCATGGGCTACCTAATTCATTTTTTGCTAAAATATATGACCGTTCGAAGTTGACCCAACAACCATTTTCCTCTAATTGGTTGCTAACACTCATCTACGGCCAGACCTAGAGTCTGTAGGTCCAACCACAGACTGTACTGGTCGGTCGTGGATGGGATAAGAGATCCCTAAATCCTGGACCCCAATGATGGACCCCACCTACGGACCGTGTGTCAGACCATAGACTGTCGGTGGCTTTTGTGGTTCTAGCACCAGGTCCTGGAAAGCTTAATTTTTTTCCCATCTTCTCGAATCAGAGGTGTTACAATATCTCCCCCTTGGGAATATTCTTCCTCGAATGAAGTCTAAACAAGCTGAGTATGGAGGGAAGAAGCTGCAATCCGTACCACTAAGTACTAGAAACTGATATCTAACTGAACTGAGTTCCATGAACATGCAAATATGTTTAAAATCAAGAATAACTGAGGGAACAAGATACTGAGACTGAATTACACAAGAGTGAACCGAGAGACTGGAGAGGAACTATTACCTCAAGAAGAAACGGAATTGGAAGGAAAGAGGTTAGGATACTTGGCCATCATGGTTGCTTCTGCTTCCCAAGTAGCTCCCTCTACGGACTGACTCCTCCACAAAACCTTCACTGAAGCGACTTCCTTATTTCTCAACCTATGAACCTGACGGTCAAGAATTTCAACTGGCACCTCTTCATAAGTGAGACTATCCTCCACAACCACACTCTCTAATGGTACTATTGATGCCGGATCACCCACACACTTCTTCAACAAGGAAATGTGAAAGACTGGATGAACCGTTGCTAGTTCTGCTGGCAACTCTAACTCATAAGCCACATTACCAACCCTTTACAGGATTCTGTAAGGACCTACATATCTAGGACTGAGCTTCCATTTCTTGTCAAATCTCATCACCCCCTTCATAGGTGACACCTTCAGGAAAAACCCAATCATCGATTTCAAACTCTAAGTCCCTTCTCCTTACATCTGCATAGGACTTCTGACGACTCTGAGCTGTCTT
This sequence comes from Solanum etuberosum, assembly GCA_029582245.1. NCBI lineage: Eukaryota > Viridiplantae > Streptophyta > Magnoliopsida > Solanales > Solanaceae > Solanum > Solanum etuberosum. The sequence continues at coordinate 60,298 of JAJONR010002996.1, read as the reverse complement.
TAGTCTGTACCAAATGAGTTGAACTTTCTCCATAGCCTCATGAACCGAATCTTGCCCAATCAAGGTTGCTTCACCTACTTCAAACCAACCAATTGGAGACCTACATCTACGCCCATATAGTGCCTCATACGGGGCCATCTAAATACTCGAATGAAAGTTATTATTATAGGCGAACTCTATGAGAGGTAGGTGATTATCCCAACTACCCTTGAAATCGATCACACAAGCTCTCAACATGTCCTCTAAGGTCTGAATGGTACGCTCTACCTGACCATCCATATGTGGATGAAATGTTGTACTGAGATTTACCTGAGTACCAAGACATTTCTGAAACGATTTCCAGAAATGAGGTTAACTAGGGACCTCTATATAAGATGATAGACAAGGGAACCCATACAACCTGACTATCTCATTGATGTAGAGTTTGGCGTAGTCCTCCGCTGAATCTGTAGTCTTGACAGCCAAGAAGTGAGCGGACTTAGAGACTCTGTCCACTATCACCCAAATGGAGTCATGTTATCTGCGAGTACGAGGTAAACCCGTAAAGAAGTCCTTGTTTATCACTTCCCACTTCCATGTAGGAATGTTAATCTCTTGATTCATACCTCCTGGTTTCTGATGTTCTACCTTAACTTGTTCACAGTTAGGACACTTAGCCACAAAGTCTGTTATGTCTCTCTTCATGCCGTTCCACCAAAAGACTCCCCGTAGATCACGGTACATCATAGTGGCACCTGGATGAATGGAATACCTGGAGTTATGAGCTTCTGTAAGGATCTGTTGCCTCAACTCATCCACATTAGGAACAGATAAGCGACCCTGGTAACGAAGGACACCATATCCCTCTTAGGAGAAAACCTCAACTTTCTGTTGATGAATTGCACCTTTCAACTGAAGTAATATAGGATCACTGTTTTTCCTTAACCTCCGCTACCATGAAGATTCTAATCCATTCTGAACTATCACACCACCATCTGATGTCCGTAAGGCAAACTCCTAAGCGAGCAAGTCGATGAACATCTTTGGCTAACTCTTTCTTTTCTTCCTCAACATGTGCTACACTACCCATAGACAGTCTGTTGAGAGCTTCAGCCACTACATTGGCCTTACCAGGATGGTAAAACACATTCATGTCATAGTCTTTGAGGAATTCAAGCCATCTCCTCTAATAAAGATTCAACTCTTTCAGGGTGAACACATACTGGAGGCTCTTATGATCTCTGAACACATCAGCATTAACACCATACAAGCAGTGTTCCCAAATCTTTAGGGCAAATACTACGGTTGCAAGTTCGAGGTCATGAGTAGGGTAATTCTTCTCGTGGACCTTAATCTATCTAGAAGCTTAAGCTATGACCTTACCTCGCTACATCAACACACAACCTAGGCCGACCCTGGAGGCATCACAATGAATCACATAATCGTCTGAACCATCTGGTAGAGTCTAGACAGGAGCCATAGTCAACCTAGTCTTCAGTTTTGAGAAGCTTTTCTCGCACTCATCTGACCACTGAAATTTGACCTTCTTCTGAGTCAACTTGGTCAATGGGGAAGCTATGGATGAAAATCTTTTGACAAATTCCTGTAATAACTGGCCAAACCTAAGAAACTTCTGATATCTGTTGGAGAGGTGGGTCTAGGCCAGTGATATACTGCCTCAATCTTCTGAGAATCCACTCGGATCCCTTCGCTGGATACCACATGACCAAGGAAAGCGACGGACTGTAACCAAAATTCACATTTGCTGAACTTAAAGAATAGCTGGAGATCTTTGAGAGTTTGCAGAACAACTCTCAGATGAGTCTCATGTTTTTCCTCACTCCAAAAATAAATAAGGATATCATCAATAAAGATGATAATGAAGACGTCCAAATACTATTTGAACACCATGTTCATTAAGTCCATGAAAGCTGCAGGAGCATTTGTTAGTCCAAAAGACATAAATACAAATTCATAATGATCATACCGAGTCCTCAAGGCTGTCTTCGGAATGTCACTATCTCTGACTCTAAGTTGATGATAGCCAGATTTGAGGTCTATCTTAGAAAAGCAACTAGCACCCTGAAGTTGGTCGAACAAGTCATTAATCCTGAGGATTACTTATTCTTGATTGTGACTTTTTTCAACTGACGATAGTCAATGCACATTCTGAGAGAACCGTCTTTCTTTCGTACGAACAACACTGGAGCACCCCATGGAGAGATGCTAGTTTAGATGAAGCCCTTATCTAGAAGTATTTCAGCTGCTCTTTCAATTTCTTAAGCTCGACTAGAGTCATTATGTAAGGAGGAATCAAAATGGGATGGGTATCTCGAAGGATATCTATTCCGAAGTCGATTTTCCTTTCGGGAGGAACTCTAGAAAGATATTCTGGAAACTCATTTACTACTGGGACTGATTCAAAAGTTGGAGTTTTAGAGTTTGAATGCTTAACCCGAACAATATGATAGACATACCTTTTGGAAATCATTTTTTTTGGCTTTAAGGTAAGAGATAAATCGACCTATAGGCACTGAGCTACTACCCTTCCACTCTAAGACTGGCTCGTTTGGAAACTGAAACTGATCGATTCTAGTTCTACAATCGAATGAGGCATAAAATGAATGTAACCAATCCATGCCTAGAATGATATTAAAATCTACCATTTCTAACTCTACAAGGTCTGCTGAGGTGACTTTATGAGAAACTGTGACAGGGCAATTTATGTAAACCCGTCTAGTTATAATTGGGTCACCAACTGGAGTAGAGACAGGGTTTTAAGAGAGTTTTTAGACAAACATCGAAGTTTACTACTATATAGGGAGTTACAAAAGACAGTGTAGCCCCTGGATCTAACAATGCATAAACATCTAAATGAAAGACTCGTAACGTACCAGTGACCACATCAGGAGAATCTTCCTGGTCCTGGCATGCCTGGAGAGCATACAACCCGTTCTGGCGTTGATCGCCACATGTACCAGATGAAGCACCCTGCTGAGTTGGGCGACCTGCTGGTGCTGCTGGAGCTATAGACTAAGCCCTATTGTTGTTACCTCCTTGCCCCTGCCTGGTAGAAGGGCGATCCTTCAACCTATGGCCAGACTGACCACACCCAAAACACCCTTCCCTGCCTGCAAGACACTCGCCTGGATGGTTCTTACCACACTTTGGATAAGTTGGGAAAGTCATGTTACCTGAAGTACTCCCTTGAGACTTAGAGCATGATCCCCTACCTTTCTGATCATGTCAAAACCTGGGGGATGGAGCACTAGCTGATGAAGGTGTTGTGGCTGTAGTCCTTTGCTGAAACTGTGAGCGATTCCCATCGCCTGACTTTTGCTGTGAGTATTCATAATTTCCTGTTCTGGCCTTTTTGTTATCCTTAGCCATTTCCCTAAGCTTATCTCCCTCAACCTGCTGAGTATGAGTCATGAGTCTGGAGATATCCATATCCCCTAACAACATGGCATTCTTGTACTCGCTCTTTACTAAACCGGATACTCCAAACAAGAACTTGCTCATTTGTGCCCTCGAATAAGCAACCATATGTGGAGCATACTTAGAGAGCTGAGTGAACTTCAGTCAATATTCTTGGATTGACATTGAGCCCTGCTTCAAGTTCATAAACTCTTGTGCCTTAGCTTCTCTCAACTCCCTTGGGAAGAACCTGTCTAGATAGCTCTAGTAAAAAAATGCCATGTCACAGGAGCTGCATTCTCACCCCTGTTTTCCTTCCACTACGTGAACCAAATATGAGCTACATCCTTGAGTTGATAGGATAATAACTCAACACTCTCAGTACCAGTCACTTGCATTACTTAAAGAATATTTTTAACCTCGTCAATGAAGTTCTGTGGGTCCTCACCAATCTTTGACCCTAGAAATTCTGGCGGGTTCATATGAACAAAGTCTCGAACCCTAGCTGCAGTTGATCCATCATTCATGTTTTCAGGAACTGGGCTTGCTGATTGTTTTGATTGGCTACACTCTGAGTCAAGATCTGGATCACATACCAAAATTCTACTTTCATAACCTCATGGTTTGGGACTGGAGGAACTGTGTTAGATTTGCATGCATTAGCATTCTGTGTGTTAGCTCTACGAGGAGGCATGATCTGAAATGTATAACGACGGATTAGAAAGGAGAAGTTGAATCATACCTCACGCACGATAATAATAGCAAAAGAAGTGAAGTTTTTCTTAAAACACTTCGTACCTCCCCCTCATAGATGTGGCGCGTTTCACACCTATGAAAGAGACTCTACTTAGTACAGTTTTCATACATCCTTGGACTCTTAAACCTAATGCTCTGATACCAAGTTTGTCAGGCCCCGAGGCTACCCCATTGATGTAACACGGGACCTAGGATCACAAGTGACCCCAAACTAACCTTGAGTCTGGTATATCATAAGCACACTAAAAATAACTAAGTAAAGCATGAACTATGCGGAAGCTAAATCAAGAAATATCTGGTGTGGGGACAAAACCCAAATAGTCTGAATCTATAAAACATACTAAGAGTTTAGTGATAACTGAAACAACCACTTAACAACTCAAGCTGAATCTACTACTATATCTGAAAAGCCTCTAACTGAGTTGAGTTGTTGGGACATGCCCCCAGCTAACTCTAAGAAAACTGAAAACTGAAAGCAAAGACTGAAATGGAAAGCATGTCTATTGTCCTCGGAATATGAGGACTCACCACTGAAGTTGTTGAATGCAGACCGAGAATCGATCTATGTGTGATATGGAGGAGAGTGATTTGAGCGTTATAAAAAATGGTGTCACTATCGGGGAATGGTGGTTTAGAATTCTAATTGAGAAATTTGATTTTTAATTTTGTTTATTTGTAGTAGATTTGTTCTTTGGTATTGTTGTTGGCTGATTTGCAAGTTGACAAAATGAGGGACCATGGAAGTGACAACGATAGTCACTATGGTCAAAATGATAACATGGGTGATTTAAATGACATGCCCATTCATGTCATTCAAACCACATAAGCAATCCAGATACCTCCTACAATTGGGAGGACTGTGTTTCACATCAACTGAACTATGATACTATTGCTCCTGATGAAATGAGATTTCGGGTGTCTAGCTCATGAGGATCCCTATGAACACCTTAGAAATTTTAAGGAGGTATGTGGACCCTTTGTGTTCAAGAATATCTCCCAAAAATCCGTATAAGGTTAAGGTTATTTGTGTTCTCTTTAACAGGAGAGGCTACAAGATGGTTGGCAGAGTTGCCAAATGATTCTACCACTTCGTGGGAAGAGCTAAATGATGCCTTCTTGGAGAGTTTCTTTCCACCCTCGAAGAAGGTTAAAATTTGTCTCTAAATCCAAAATATCAAGCGTATTGGAGATGAGCCTTTGCATGAGACATGGTTGAGGTTCAAGAAGTTGCTTTTGCAATGTCCAACGCATGGCGTTACGGATAATTTGTTGATGCAATACTTCTATTGAAGCTTTGATTCAGTTAATAAAGGTGTGGCTAATCAATTAGTCCATGGTGAATTAATGAGACAATCGTATGATGTGGTTGCTTTGTTGCTTGATGATATGAACCGAGCATGGCACACTAGAGAGGATCAAGTGCATAATCTACAAGTGGGTTTAACCAAAGAACAAGTCGAGAAGGACCATGAAAGAGATGAAAACATGGCCAAAATGATGACCCAAATTGATTTGTTGTCTAAACATATCACGGGAGGTGGAACCAAGTTGGTGAATGTGGTTCGATCCAACAGCTGGCAGTGCCCAGATGATGCCAAATTTGAGGCATTTCACAATGAGGAAGTTCAATACTTAGGAAATTAAGTGGGGGGGTTCTCACACCAATTATCAACGATAAGGTGGGAACCAAAGTTGGAACAAAGATAGAGATGGTGCTTGGAAAGACTGGTAGGATGGAAATTGGAGAGATAAGAAGATGGAAAATATAGGTATGTGCCTCCCCATGAACGTCTACACTGAAAAAGAACCTGTTGGCCTAGAAGGAATTCGGACTGAAGACATATTTGCAAGGATCTACAATAAGGTTGAAGGGTCTAATAAGGTGTTGAAGGGATTGAAAAATGACTTCTCCACTCTATCGCAAATGGTGACTTCTCACTTAGTTTACATTAAGCCGCTGGAAACCCAACTAGGTCAAATTGCCATTCATCTCAATCCAAGGCAAAAGGGAACATTGCCTAGTGACACCATCCTGAACCCCAAGAATGATTGTTGAGTTTGAGGACTATGTCGTGTTACGACATTAAATAAGGAGCTTCTTGGGAAATAACCCAAGTTTTTACTTTTGATTTTGTTGCTTTCGAATAACATGCGTTGTGAGAAAGGATTTTGAAATTTTAAACAATTTGGCCTTTAAAACCTTTCAGTTCGCGCTCCATTCGGCGGTGTAAGTCGTGGCCGCTGAACCATTCGGCGACGCACCGAGTGATATTTTAGCCCGCCGAGTTTTAAAGGACTCCCAGGAATTTTGGAGGTTCAAACGGCGGTCCAAGTCGGGGCTCGCCGACCTCTTCGGCGGTTCGCCGACTGGACTTTTGCTCGCCAAATTACCCATTTTCCAACACTTCTCACTTTTCAACCTGCACATTCAACACCCGTTATTCAAAAACAAAATTTAACACATCAAAGACTTGGGTTGCCTCCCAAGAAGTGCCTTATTTAACGTTGTCGCACGACAAAAATACTAATTTAAGCTTCATTTCTGGGGTTTGCCATTGTATCAAAAAGAAACCCTCATTTTGCTCTTGGATTGAGATGGGTCGAGATTTGACCAATTTGTGTTTCCAGCTGCTTGATAGAGACTGAGTGACAAGTCACCGTCATATTGAGAGTTGAGACGTCCTCCTTCATCTCTTTCAACACTTTGTCTGAACCTTCGACCTTGTTGAGAATGCGTGAGAGCATGTCTTCAGTTCGGACATTCTCTGAGTCAGCCCTTGGTTCCTTAGGCTTTTGACGCTCATGGGGTGGGACGTACCTGTCCTTGTCACCCTCTCTTTCCTTCCAAGTGGTGTTACGATCACGCCATTCTCTGTCACGATCTCTCCATCCATCATCTCTGTTCCAACTCGGATTTCCACCCAGGCTTTGGTAGTTTGGATGAAATCCACCTCCTTGATTTGTAAGGAAGTTCACTTCCTCATTGTACAATGCTTCAAAATGTGCTTCATCGGGGTTTACTCCACAAATACCCACAGCATTAACACTCTTTGCACCACTACCCATCACATTTTTCGCTAAAATATCCAGCTGGGTCATCATTTTGGCCATGTTTTGGTCTCTCTCTTAATCCTTTTTTATCTGCTCTTTTGTCATTCTAAAAGTGAGAGGAGACACTTGGTCCTCACGAGTGTACCATGCTCTATTGATCTTGGTCATGCAATCAAGGAGTTGAGACGTTACTTCATAGGGTTGTTGCATAATACCACCGGGAACAAGTTGATCAGCAACTCCTTTATTCACCGAATCAAGACTCCTATAGAAGTATTGCAACATCACATCATTTGGAAGTTCATGAGTTGGGCATTGAAGCACCAACTTCTTAAATCTCAGCCGCATCTCGTGGATTGGGTCACCTTCCAAGCGTTTAAAACCTTGGATGCTATCTCTGAGCATCATCATCTTCGATGGGGGAAAGAATCTCACTTGGAACACTGTGGTAAGCTCATCCCAAGAGGTGATGGAGTCCCTTGGTAACTCTAGATAACCATTTGGTAGCTTCACCCATCAAAGAGAATGGAAAAACTTGAGACAGACTGATTCTTGTGATATGTTCTTGAATGAGAACGAACCACAAACATTCACGAAGTTTCGAATATGCTCATGGGGGTCTTCATGAGCCAGCCCTCCATATAATCCTTTGAGTTGTAGGAGCTGAAGCATTGTGCTACTGATGTGAAAAACAACGTTCCCTTCAGCTGGAGGTAGACGTATTGCCCCAACACCACCCAATTGAATTGGGTCATTTACATCATTCAGATTTCCAATATCATCTTGGTGGCCCACTTGGCTACCATTGCTCCCGTTTACGCTCATCTCTTCCTCTGTTCACAACAAGCAACACAAACAAAAACTAAAGTAAAGTCGGTTCAACTATAACACAAAAAGATCACAATTCAACTTCAATAATAGAATTTAAACAACACCAATCCCCAACAGTGGCACCATTTTGATAGAACGTCTCAAATACACCTCATCCAATTCTAGGTGCAAGCGATCGTTAATCAGTATAAAATCCAACGAAGAGTTGGGGTCGAAACCACAAGGAGAGGTACGTGTCTAAAATTCAGTTATGAAGTATAAAGTGGTCTAATCGGTTATACGAATAGAATTTATCGAAAACATGCGAATAAATCTAAGGGGTGACAATGAATGCCAGATAGAGGAGTTTGGATTGTTAACTATCAGCTACAACACAAGCAAAACAAAGGAAATATCAATAATAGGGAGGGATTCTCGGGATGTGATCGATTATAGGTAAATTTCACTATATGGGTAATTGAATTTACTAACAATCAACTAAATATCAATGGGTAGGCTAGACTATAAGGGTGATAATTTTCTCTCGAACAACTACCACGAATCAAGTGATTTCTTTCAAACATCAACAAGCTAAGTAAATAAGAACAGCCCACACCTTAATTTATCCACTCTCTCGAGCTAGATAGGTAGAATCGAGATTAGAATTTACTCTTTCGAGCTAAACCCAAATCAACCCGATAACTACAATAATCAATTGAAAGCTTTGATTATAAAACCTCTTTTTCAAGCAAGCCCAGAATTCTAAGTTCGAATTGCATTAGCAACTACAATTCTTAGATTATAACACAACTAACAATTAAACCCATTTCAATTAAGCATTAAAATCAGTAATTATCAATACTCATAAGCTAATTCAACCCATAATCACATGATCACACCCCAAGAATTGGGGTTTTAGCTACACATAATAAAAATAGAGAAACGATTACCAAATACATTCTACATGATCTGGGTGAAGATTCTCAAGTCTTTACAATGGTCCAAATTGAGTAATTTCAAAAACCCAATTGCAATCCTCCAAATTACAATGAAAACTAGAACAAAAAATCAAAGAAAAGTCTAAAACTAAGCTTTGGAATAGGAACTGTCTTGGGACTCAAGTCTGGATACTAAAAATTCTTTCAGAAATCTAATATATAGTCACTTGCATTTTGGCCTGAGAGTCCACTCGGCGTATTAAGTCGCGCCTCGCCGAGTGGATTGGCGATTCGCCGATTGTCTTCTTCCATCACCATTTTGCCTTGGCATTCAGCATCTCAGGTCCTGTAACTTTGGGCGATCTAATTTGTTATCGTGAAACCGATCGGTGCTTCGTCGAATGCCCATTTCTGTCGCCAACTTGGTTCTTCCCCAGGGCTGGCATGTTGGAACTTTGGGTGAGCTGAAGAGCCACTCGGCGGTTCACCGAGTGGTCTTGGCGATCATCAGGATCGCTTTTCTTCACTTCCTCAGCTTTTTAGCTCTTTTTTGTCTGGTCATGTCCTTGCCTTGCTCCTTAGCCTCCATAGCTGCAAATTAACACTTTAACATCAGTTTAGAGCATAAAATAGGCATTTGAGGACACTTATACTATCAAAACAAAGCCCAAATGAGTCCAAATCTCGAACTCATCTTCACTACGACAAGGCGGTCTTGGTAGGTACCATAATAGATAGGGAGCACATACATGTACGTGTTATTATTTCCGATGAGATGTTGATGAGGGCAAGGCAGAAGCAGACATCGCTCCCATTTTCAGTACTGTTTACGCAGCTGTGCCAGATGCCAAGAGTCCCTTTCCGGGCATCTACAGATGTGAGGGTCACAGCTGTTTCATCTAGTGACATTAGACAGATTAAGGCATAGTGTTTTCAGGACGATGCGGCTCGGAGGAAGCCGCCACCACCATATTCTATGCACGTGTTTGACTCCACTACTTTGGCAGCTGAGGCTAGCACACCTGCTCCTTTCGTGAAGCATGCAGGTATTTCTACACCTTCCTCCACTGCTGGCCCATCTATATCTATCCCTACTACTGCTGCTACGACTGGTCTGAGGCCTCTCCCCTCTCATTGCATGTCCCCCTTTGACCGAGGCCATGATTTACCAGATGGACAGCCTTGCCCGGTCAGTAGATTTTAGAGGTTCCCGGGTTGAGATAGACATGACCAAGCTCATTGACCAAGCCATTCGGAAGGCCTTGGCTCCTTTGATAGAGCGAGTGGTCAAGTGTGAGGGGACTATTGAGAGTCACAGCGTGAGACTGGATGATCTCACAGCTACGTTAGAGGCTCGGGAAAAGGCTGAGGGTAGCTTTGGTGTACTAGATGCTATGAGAGATGATATTGCTACTTTGAGGGCAGAGGTGGTCCAGTTACAGTCGACAGACATCTTCATGCTTTGGGGAAAAGTTCCCCTTCGAGATGTACCTTCTCCCATGCCTGATATGTCGAGCATCGTGCCTCCTTCTAGTGAGCAGCCTGAGGTTGATATGCATGTTGAGTCTGTTGATGTTGATGAGAGTGAGAGGGCCGAGGAGACGGATGAGAAAGAGTTGCAGGCTGAAGAGCATGGGATTGCGGAGATACTAACCGAGCTACAGGAGACTGAAGAGGTCATTCTTTAGGCAGCCCTAAAGAGATCTCTTCGAGAGACTTTCGAGGTTGGTTCTAGTGGAGTTACTCTAGACCCCACCTTACCTCCTACTATTGAGATGGCATTGATGCCCCAATTGAGCCTTCCCTTCCGCCTCTAGTGATCTTGTTGTTGTGCATTGATGCCCATTTTGAGGCGTCACCACCTGAGACGAGTGCTCCACAGGCATAGCCTGTCAGGGGGACCCTTTATCTCAGCCTCCTCGAATTTTTATTTATCTTGCATTGAGGACACTACATTTTTATTTTTGATTGGGTGAGGGCCTTCGTGCCAATATTCCCCTTTTGATTATATTTTGTTATTTTGAGTTTTGAACAATTGTAGTCTTACTTTTGTTTATATTAGAGTGATCTTTTGGGTTAAAGCTTGTTTCTTTAGTTTTGTTTCATTCTCTCTTGATTTTGCAACCCCCCATGAGTTTAAAATCCTAAAATGATTAAAGTTTTCATTGATAATAACTTGAGGATCAATTGTGTTGAATATCAATGTCTTCAATAATACTCATGATGAGCATGATGCGTAGTGCTGGTGTTGCGAGAATGAAATCAATATGGTTGCACCTTTGAGCGATCTCTTTGAATCTTTTGTTGACTAGCTTCATTTTGATGTGAGTCTTACAATGAGCATCACACGTACGCTTTTGAATTTTTGGGATGTACTAAATGAGTGTATTTTTAAGTGTCATTTATGGTGAGGTTTTTCTTGAAAGCATGCATGTGGAGTCCTAGAATTTGCCTTGTTAGTTCAATTGTGTGAATCTTGATGAATGTGAGACATGATCTTGGGAAAAAATTTAATGAGGGAACCAAATTGTCCATATATCATTTGTGACTATCTTGTGAGGGTGTGAATCCATTTTGGCACCATTTGAGCCTAACATATTTGTTGGCAACCAAAAGAAAGCCTCCTGAACCAAATTATCCATACCTTCTCACCAAAAATTATTTTTGAAGCATTGTGATGTTTGAATAGCAAACTTATCCCCAAATCCTAAGTTGGGGGTGTGGAAAGGAAGGAAGAATGAAAGCCAAGTGAAGGGCAAAGAAAGATGAAATGAGACTCAACTTTGAAAGTGTTGCAAAAATAAAGAACCCCTCTTCATAAAAAAATCATCATTGTGATGGAAATGGCTTGAAAAAATGAAAATGAAAAAGAGAAGTGAAGAAAATAAAAGGGAAATTCCAAATAAATTGAGTGGACAAGTCAAGGATTGTGTTCTCAAATGAAAAGGAAGGAAAAGAACTTGAGAAGAGGTAATGATGATTTCAACATTGCTTTGAAAATGTATAAGTAACCAATCCAAATTGACCTTACCTTAATCCTCATCCCCATTACAAGCCTAAAAGACCCTTGAGATTTTGCATGAACTATGTTGTGTGATGATTGGAAAATATAGACAAACTAATAGGTCAAAGCTTGAATGTGTTTCTCTTTTGAGAGAGCGAGAGTTGCATTGATTCCTTATACCTTTGTTGATTTACTTTGTGAGAGCATGGAATCATTCTTGATGTGAGGGCACTTGAATGCATATGTTGAAACATGTTCTCGCATTAGAAAAGAAGCTAAAGTGAGCTTGAGCTTGTTTTTAGACTAGCTAGTCATCATTTGAAGCCTTTTTTAATCATGAGTGAGGGTAACATGTTATTGAGAGTAGTCTTGCTTTGACGCTTGCATGTTAGCTCTCATTAAGTACTGTTGTAGACACCCTTATTGAGCTTTTTGTGTTCTTGATTTACTTGAGGACATGCAAAAGTTTAAGTTGGGGGTGTTGATGAGTGGTAGATTTACACTCATTTGAGGTCCATTTAGCTCAATAATTAGTGTCATCAATGCCTAATTTTGTCCTATTATGATAGAATGTTGATGATTTGCAGCTATGAAGGCAATTGGACAAGACAAGGACTGATGTTTGAAAGAATGACAAAAAATAGAAAAAAAAAGTGCAAAGTAAACATTGTTGATCACCTAACATAAAGGGTGGAGCGCTAACTTAGCAAGACCTCACCCAAATTGACAATGCATAGTACTTGTGTCTATCAAAGAATGTCGGCAGACTCTAGTAGAGATGTCGATGCACTGAACGAGAACGGTGATCCTGATGCACATGTCTCAAAGCGACAGTGTGCAAAGTAAATATTTAATGCTTGAAAGGCGAACCAAGGTGGTAATCATCGATTCTCCGAATGTGAAAGGCTGACTCAATCAAGTTCGCCAACTGAGGTTCAAACACCTGAAGCCTATAGTATCATAAGGCGAGCTGAGGAGAAAAAGGCGATTCGCCGAGCAGGTTTGGCGAGTCCGACTAATGTCACCGAGTCAGCCGCAAAGTGGATTTTGGGCCTAATTTTGGAAAAGTATAAATAGGCCAAAGGATATAATTTTTGGGGAGTTCAAAAAATAGTTCAGGAAGTTCTTTTTTGAGAGGTTTAGAGAGTTTGAGAACACTTTACTTTGAAGAACACTTTTCTAGCTTTTGGGATTTTACAACTTGGTATTTAATTTTGATAAACTGAAGTTGAATCCAAAGTGAGTTTACTCTTAATTACTTAATTTCAAGTTACCCACGGCTGATTTCATGGAAGGTATAATTTCTTTGCTTTTTGTGATGGGTGACTAAAACCTCAAGATCTAGGGGTGCTCAAATGGGGTTGAGTGTTGATTTAATGGAGTGGGTATTGTGCTATGCTCTGTTTTGTTATTGTTAATACATGAACTTGGTCTAATTACCATGGGGTTAACTTAAGGGTTAAGGTTGCAAACTTAATTCCTACTTTCGAGCTCCAGTTGATGCTCGAAAGAGATTAATTGGAGTGGGTAATTAGTTCAATACTAGCAATTTAGGTTTGATGTCTGTGACTTGCTTAAAAAGGAGGTTATGGGTCAGATCTATTTGGTTTGTTCTTGAAAGAGAGAATAGATTAAGGTATTGGGTTATTTAGATTAGCATCTAGATGAGACGGAAAGAAGATTTTATGCATAGATGCTTTGAGATCGAAAGATGATTAGCGTCAATGAAGATGACTTAGCCTATTCATGAATGTTCATCACTATGGAGCAACACAATTACCCCTATATGATATCGATTTCCAATCCCCACACCCCTTGATTGCTTGTTAACTCTTTATTTAGTCTATATTTTAGTTCAATTGTGATAATTGATAACCAAAGCTTTATATTAAGTTGGTGGTATCATCCACCCAATTGTTCTTGCTATTACAAATGAGCTAAATTAAAGTTCAAATTTCTTGATAAGTAATTCTCCACGATATACCATTCCCTGTGGGATTCGACCCCGACTCTTTGTTGAGTTTTTACTGACTACGATCTATCACTCTTTTAATTGGTTTTGGAGAGTGATTTGAGCGTTATCAAATAAACTGTCTTGAAAATTGTTAGATCACTATCTTTCAAGAGTTATTGCTTGTATATACTTTAAGGAGCGATAAATAATTCTCTATCAAGATACAATAAAGCCTGACCAAAAAAAACTTTTTGTTGCTCCCTTTCTAAAAAACAACTTTTTGTTCCTCCCTTTCTGAACAGACAAATTTTTTTGTTGTTTCCTTTTGCTACAATGATAGCTTTCCCTCACAAGTTTTGTGGTAAACCTGAACTTATAAGTAAGACATGCAACATTTAATTCAAAGTTTGGTTTTTTCCTTTCAGCAATTTAATTAGATTGAGGTGAGTATGGATAGTAATTTGATGGATGATTTCATTTTCCAAATATATTTCTGCCAAAGGAGATTCATATTCTCTACATCTATCACTACGGATGGAAACGACTGGGTGCGGGGGCGGGCCAGGTTGAGCTTAACCCACAAAATTTTTACTCTGCCCCGCCCCGCATAACAATTTTTTTCATTTTCAACCCACCCCACCCCGCACCCCATAGACCTGCCCCGCATGTACCCGACCCGCATAGTTTTATTAATATTTTCTTTTTCTAGTTAAGTTTGATACTAAAAATAAAATTCATAAAAATAAATTCATTTTTTCATTAAGTTGTATTAATTTAATAGGATAGTGACATAAAGATTTATCTTTTAGAGGTCAATTGGAAAACATATTAGAAATTGTATTATTTTTAATTGAACCATTTTCATTTACTATCTTGAATATTTTCGTAGTTTTAAGAAATTATCTTAATAAATAATGCTCTATCACTCTTATAACATGTAAAAAGTTAAAATTAAGTTTGAACCCACATAAAATCACATATACCCGCAACCCCCCCCCCCCTCCGCCCCGCATTAGTTTTTAAAAAATCCACTTCAACCCTCCCCGCCCCGCATAGACTTAAACACACCCCGCCCCACATCCGCCTACCCCATTGCCATCACTATCTATCACTTCTAATCATTAAAATCTTTTTATCCAACTGATTTTCAATTTTACTTTTATATTTCCTAGATGTTTCAATTGATTCATCCTTACCATTCAACAAATAGACATAATAGTATCTAGTGCAGTCAAATAAAGTTATAAAATACTTTTTTCCACCACGAGATGGTGTTAACTTCATATCACAAATGTTAGTGTGAATCAACTCTAAGGGATTGAAATTTCTTTCAACAAATTTATAAATATGCTAAAGATTGAAATTTCTTTCAACAAATTTATAAGAATGCTTAGCATACTTAGATTCAGCACAAACTTGACATTTTTATTTACTACACTCAAAGTTAGGCAAAACTTCTAAGTCGATCAGTTTTCGCAAAATTTTGTACTTGACATGTGTCAAGCGTTCATGTCATAAATAATTTGACTCAAGCAAGTAAGAACAAGCAGAAATATTGAGTTTGAAAAGACCTTTTGTGAGGTAACTTTTTCCCACAAATATTTTGTTATTTACTTTTTATAACTTTGTCAAATAAAGACATTGTATTAGAGTCAGCACAGGGGCAGAGCCACGTTGTCTCCAGGGTGTCCAATCGTCGAAAAATTATACTGTATATACACGTAAAGTTTTGACTTTATATTGGTATGTATAGTATTTTGGAAACTTTGAAATAACAAAGAAACTCGTAGTGGAGTTGGTTAGAGTCAACGCAAACCCACTCGCTGCCCCGTTTCGAATGGGCGTTTCCATTTTTCTGTAATTATTTTGCCTTCTTGAATTTAATAAGTAAATAAACATGCACAACTTTCACATAAATGTTCAGTAGCTTGGTGGTAAATAGTGTCAAGCTTGTCTTGAGTGTCCCAAGATCAAATCTCACCTTACACTTTTTTTGTGATTTCCTTATTTTTACTTTAAATTAAGTTTTAATTTAGTTTTTAAAAAATATTATTATAAATAGTATAAAATGTCATATATGTGATGTTCATTCCTTTTATGATTAGGACTAATAAGTAATAAGGATTATTTTTTCAATTAAAATTGAATTATTTCCTTAAATTTTAATACATTTTCCTTGTGGAATAAGACTTCCTTAAATTTTAATATATTTTCTTTGTGGAATAAGGGTTTCTTTCTCTATAAATAGGAGACCCATTTATCCAAATTATATCACAATATTATTAAAGAATAGAATCTCAATAATTTTCTCTCTATTTTTTTCTTCTCTTTGCCTTATTTTATAACAAAAATAACCAAGTTAATATTTTAGTTTCAAGTTTCAAGTTTCAATGGAATTGAGATATTATTATAATAAAGTACCAATAAAAAAAGTTCGACGTCTCTAAGTCAACCAAATAAAGAAACAAAAGTAGATCAATTAGAGATGTCGTCACATTCTTCTAAAAAAAAAAGCATTGATTTAAATACTCTAGAACTTGATCCAGCAAAAAGAACTTCAATTTTAAATCATGATTCAAATTTCCGTGATGAAATAAGAAGGGCATATCTTAAACTTGGTCCTTGTCGACCTAATATTACAAAATACCCTCAATCATATATTGCTAAAGCAATGTGTCGTTTCAACTCTGATTGGTATCAAGCGTATGACTGGTTGAAGTATGGTGAGAGTGCAGATGCATCATATTATTTACCTTGTTATTTATTTAAAATTACTTGCGAAATCGAATGGATGATGAGTTTTTAGACGGTTGTATAGTGCCTTGTGTAGAAAAGAAAGTATTTCGTACTATTTCTAATGAGTCTATTATAAAAACGTTTCAGGATATGAAACCTCGTCGAGTACAATTGTAATAATATATTTAAATTGTGCTTTCAATAGTAGTTTATTTTGTCTTTATGTTAGTTTTGAATTATATACTTGTTAATTCTATTAAAAATATTTTATATTTAATTAAATATTGCTAAGCTTGATTATTTGTTTTGGTAATTTAAATCATAGTTTTTTTTTTTTTACATTTACTATTCAAAGTTTGGACACCCTTCATGAAATTCCTGGCTACGCCACTGAGTCAGCACCTTGCCAGATGTTCTTTTCAGAAGGACCTTTCCATAACATTCAATTTGGTTGTTATAGAATTACCCATGACCAGAGTCTCATCGGTCCAATAAGGGCAATATGACCCAAATGTTTGTTTTACAACACAAACATGACAAATCACTTTTCACCGATGTTCATGCCTATACAAATAATTTTATTTTAATAGACACATATTTTCATGAAAAATCACAATATTTTAATTGACATTTTTTCATCAAATAACACAATTATTTTGAATAAGTATATATCATATACTAGTAAAGAGAAACTCAACGATCACAATATCAAATATACTCCAAGAATTTTGTGGAAGTCTAATTTTGTCTTTATCACAAGTAAAGAACCCCCACATTTTAAATATGATATCAAAAATATTTTCAAGTATTTGAAATTATTTTTCACATTTTTTTTTCTCATGCTTTCAAATTGTATACCATCAAAATACACATTGGCAACATGAAACCTTCTTTTGGAGATTTAATCCATAGAAACACTCATTGCAGGCACAAAAAACACTAATTTTATTTTACTAGTATTTTTTTCTTTCTGTCACAATTAGACAGACTACTTAGTATTTAGGATACTAACAATAAAGATTCAATCTTTATACAGCATGTTTCCAGTTTAATGATGAAGTTTTTATATTCTTCTAATCATTAACCGAATGAACCTGAATTCTGATGAAGTTTTTATATTCTTTGAATCAGTTTTCAATTCAGAGCGAGTAGAAAACCAAAAAGGCTATAATCTCCAGAAATCTTAAATACAACATTGTTTCTAGTTAACGATGAAGCTTTTATATTCTTCAAATCGATTAGCCTTAATATTCCTAATGAAGTTTTTTTAACTCTTCAAGTCAGAATATTCATTAAAACAAAGTGTTTAATAAATTGGTGAAGTTTCAAACCAAAGGAGTAAAAAAAAGAATCTACAAAAGTTTTTTTTTCTCCTCCAAACAGAAAACATATTTATAAAGATATGTTCTAAGATCATCACATAATGAACATCTATTCTAACATTTATGAAACAAATCTCATACCTTATAAAGGATTTAAAAAGAAATAATCAAGGGAAATAAAAATAGAACTTGATTTTACTCCCATTAAATCATATTCTATCGATCAACAATTATTTCATGCAAGTCACTTTTCTTGCTAATTTTTTTCTTTTTCAGTTTTCATCATATTTCATTTTTTCTTAGAAGGCATTGAATTCAACGAGAAACTAACTCATGTTCAAATATTGTTCGGAAACAACATCTGTTCATTTACTTCTTCTCGTAGTTATATAAAATAAAAAAATACAGAAAAATAATTGAAGTGCACATGTTGGCCTTTATGCACAAAATAATTTTCTCATTGAAAAGAAAACTGAAGGGGGACAATGCTTGAATGCACTTGGGAAGAAAAACAATAATCTTATAAAGTAGTACTAATTCATCCTAAATCTCTTTTATCATACGATAAAATAATTTTCTTCTTCTTGTTCTTCTTTTTTTTTTCCCCACAAAAAGAACACAGAAAATAAAAATAATTTCCTCACCACAGAAAATACCAACATACAACAATAATTTAAATTTCTTAAGCTTGTTGTTTTCTCTATTCAGATTAGCAAAACAAAAATAATAAAAGATGAAAAGAAAAAGAAAGAACTATCCGATTCTGCAAAATCCATTGTGTGTCCTTAAGAAATTTAATCCCCTCAAGTATCAAGGTTGTAGATTAATTCTTTCCAAGATAAAATGGATTAACCATTAAAGAAGTAGCGGTACCTCAGACTTCGATAATTTCAACGAACGATTGATCGATTTTGTTTATAAGAAATATATGCAGAAAAAAGGAAGAATTTGATCCAGAAAAATGAGAGAAAATCTCTCTATTTATAGCCAATAAAGAGTGATATGAAAAAATGTTAATTGTGTCTTACTAAAAAGGTCACAACTCCTTGGAAAAGAGATAACCTTTCGAATGGTCAAAATCTTTTAAAAAATACACAACCCTTCATAAAAATCGCAACCGTTGAGAAGAGTCACAACCCTTCGCTTCCTATTTACAGCTTTAAAACCTAACATAATTTTCACTAATGACTTCTCTATTTTCAACCTCTGTTTCTTCTAACAATTTCACCAATTTCTTTTGAGAAAATTCTCTTGTGCATTTTCTATCAATATTCATTGATGTGAAATTGCAACAATATGGATCCACCATTGAATTTCTTACCGATTTATTGCTTTTTTTGGTGTTTGAGGGTAAATAGATCTGCTAAAAATGAAGATGAATTAGACCCTTAGAAAAAAAATGCAATCCCCTTACCAATATTTTAACCTCAAAAACCCTTAATTTTTCATGAAATACAACACTAATAATTTTTGAAATCATAAAATATGTTAATGTGATTTTCTTTTATTTGACGAAAATCGCAATTTTAAAAGGAGTGGAGTTTAATGGATTTACCCAAATTTCATTAGTTATCTTGCTCTCTTTAGTAGATCTGGAAAAAAAGAAGAAAAAAAGAAGAAGATATTATTAAGATGTAGATGAGGTGGAGATGCCATGGTGGTATTCGAAGAAGGAGAAAGGAGGTGGGGTAGGGAGTTTGAAAAAAGGAGAAAAGAGGTGGGGGTTTGCAGAAGAAGAAAGAGGATGGTGGGGTTTGGAGAAGACGAAAGAAGGTGGTTTTTCTTTTATTTTTTAATTATATAGTAATACACATATTAGTGAGACTAATTTTTTTAATAAAATAATTACGTGTTACTATTTTATTTTTGCCACGTCAGAATTAAGGGTGATATTCATTCATTTCAAATAAGATTAAGGAGTAAATAAATATTCATATAATTAAAGTAATAAAATAAATTATACTGTCAAGCATCGAGGGAGATTTTCATGTATCTTTTCAAAATTAAAAAAAAAAAAAACTGGTTCATAAGTTCAAGTACAAACGCGGAAAGTTGTCGGTGACCATCCAATCACACAAAGCCAAAATTGTTCCCTCTTTTTAATGTTGACTTTTAGCTTATTGTTATAAAAATGAGGAAAATGTTTACAACTATGAACTGATTATTATGACTTTCATTTCCATTTAGAGTATGCTCAGTATAAATGGAAGATATTTTCTTGAAAATTGATACTTATTTTTTATTTACTTTTTTACATTTAATATAAGTAAGAAAATATTTATTTATATTTTAGATAAATATTATAGAAGGTGGGATAAGATGTAGTTGTGGAGTTTAAATTTTCATTAAAGGAGTTTAAAATTCGAAGAAGTAAATATGAATTAGTCGAAAGGGTTCGACATCTAATATATATATATATAATTTTAATCACATATAAATAATAAAATTTTCTATCAAAAGGGATTCAAATGAACCCACTAAGGTGAAAATGATGTGTGTTCGAGGCGAATAGGATACAAATAATGTGAATACCGCTTGTTTATCCTACTTATATCAGAAAATTTATTTTTCTTATTTTTCTAAAAAAGATATTTTTAATTTTTTTTGATAAATAAAACATTAAATACACAAAGTTAATGCATGCGTTATTTATTTTATCAAACGATAACTAAAAGATGTTTTCTCTTGGTCAAACACACCCTTAAACACTACCTTTTCCTCAAATTGACTCCAACTACAAGTCAACTTTGTGTAAAGGACTAAAGAAAACCTTGAAGAGAATTTCTAAGAATTGTTTATGAATATATCTTGCTAGCTTAGAATACGGATTGAGAAATTTAGTTTTGATTTAAGGGAGTTTGGAATTTCATAGAAATCGATTTTCTTTCATTAAAATATCTAAAATGTTATTATCATTTTTGGATAAGTTTTTAAGGCAATAGATATCAAGCATTAGTATTACTTGCATTTAGACCCCACTTAAATTAGTATTTCCTATTGGCTAAATAACTCTAAATAAATTTGTTTCTTTACTCTATTAAATTCTTTTATTTTATTTATACAAAAAAAAAAAAAAAAACACGTATAGGACACTAGAAATTGTTTTGTTTTGTTATAATAGAAAACGTGTTGTTTAGCAATATAGGGAAGTTGGTAGGGTGTGGTTGTAATTTTATTTACGAGTTAAAAGTAGTAGGGAAAATAAAAAAAAAAGAGTAAAGATTGTTGAATGAGTAGAAAGAGTCATCAAAAATCGGAAGAGGACATCCATCATCTTCTCTTTCTAATTTACAAGATCGGCAACACAATCTAACCAGATCTGAGAGCCTCTCATCTGAATGTGTAGATTGAATTTGTGAGTAGGTTTTGTTTGTTGTGGGGCGGGGGCGGGGGTGGGGGGTTATGGATTGGGAAAGGAGAGTGAATGGAGGAGATTATAATCTGACATCTTCTTCGTCCGGTTGTACTAGTATTGGTGCTGGAGGATTCAGTTCTATACAACATACAGTTACTAAATTTGATACCCTTGCTGGTGTAGCAATCAGATATGGCGTTGAGGTAAATTCATTCTTTCAATTATTGTCCACAACTAGGAAAACTTCTTCTTCTTTACTACATACTCATTTTTTTTTTCATATTTTGAAACCAAACCAAGTGTTAGGACTGATTTTGTAACTGATTCCATGCAGTAAAGTGACCAGTTATTTTCTTCTGTTTTGATTATTCTATCTTGGAAATTGTTCAATATTTTGAAGTGTGCTCTCAGGTGGCAGATATTAAAAGGATAAATGGCCTCGTATCAGATCTTCAAATGTTTGCTCTCAAAACACTTCATATACCGTTACCTGGGAGGCATCCCCCATCGCCCATCATATCAAATGGTCAAGGGTATTGCTCTAAAATCTTCACTTACCAATTTACTATTGATACAGGATTTTCAACTATATTTGTGGATCTATGTTTCGTATTTCCAGTTTAGATGCAAGTCTTATTACTTGTTTATCATAAAACCTACCTTTCATAATCGAGCTGCCTTAAATTGTGTTTGAGGTTACCTCTGCCCAATTGAATTTACTCCCTATTTTTTACATTCAAAATTTTGATTGGGGACCAAGCCAATCGCTTATATTTACGCTTCTCTAGCTACTCAAATCATATCTTTATTGGTCTTATGTTGCATATTGAGGTCAACCGACCTTTCTTTGCTTCTGAATTTATCTAGGGCTTGCTTGGTCTAGCTTTTGTTTGATGGACCCTGTGAAAGCAAAGCTTCTAACAAATCATTTAGCTTAGGTAGTAGAACATATGTTGCTCAGCTCCTCCAAATGACTGCAGCACCTGTGTTGGATCCCCCAATAATGAATAACTTTTGGATGATCCGACACAGTCGACACCATTTTTCTTTTTAGAGGATCCGACACACAGCAGATGGCACTTTTTTAAGGATCCAATAAGCATAGGGCAGAAGTAATCTTCCTTACACTTGGACTAATGGATCTCCTACTGCATTTTGGTGTACAAAGATTGTGGATCAATCTGTTCTCCAAAAAATAGTAAATAGTTGTACACCAGCATTATTTGACCCTAGCTGTAGATATAAGTAGAGATCGAGTGGCAAAGAAATCAAGCTGTTCTGAATGATTACTTCGGCTTATTCATTTAAGTATTTGGGATCAGCTTGATGTAGTTAGATTTATTTATTGATGAGTCAAGCTTAATAGGTGTTTTTGTAAGTAATGATTTTACATGATTTTCTCACGTCCTTAGTCTTGAAGAAAATAGCAGAGATTCATACCAATCACAAAGACAATGATTTTGTTTTTTTTTTTGTTTCAAGATTGATAAGCTTACTTAGTTTGTCTCACGAGAAGTTTCTTGCATGTGTAACTGTTGTCTTTTGTACACCTTCACAAGTCAGTTAGTTCTCCCCTCAATATCCAATACTGAAGGGAGAATTACTGTCTTACACGAGACACCTCTTATGAACAAGCTATGAATGTCATCTAACAAACTAGAGGTGGATGACATTTGGGCCCTGAGAAAAATGTAGGGAACTTGTTCTATGCAGTTTCAGATTCAGATATCAGAGTGATGAGAAAAATAAAGGACATGTGATAATGAGAGATCATAAGGGTTTTATCACTAATCTGGCCAAGACAAGCTGAGAGGAGGAACCTGAACTCTGTTTGAAGCTCATGCTTTTTAAATAACAAGTTTCAGCAGAAACTGTTATATGGACCTGTTGAAGTTACATGTTTGGGGATTGTGTTAAGTTGATTTACCTCTACATTGAGTATTTGTATGACTTTAACTACATGCTAAGTTGACTTAATTTTATTTGGCTTATTGAACCAAGAACCTGAAAACGTCTTTTCATACACGGAAGCTTGTCCCTTGGTTATTTTACCTTTGCACACTACCATCTGCAATAGTGGCTAAGTGTGACTTTTTTCTTTGCAGACCTAGCAGCTCTGAGCAGACCTCTTCAAGTCGTCGACACTCTGATATATTCGATTCATTTCAGTCCCTGAAACTGAAATCCTCTCCCCAGCCAAAAGTTTCGCCAGCCATGAGCAGCTTACAAGGATATTATGGTCTTAAACCGCCAGATCAGAAAGCTGCATCTGAGGGATTTGAAATGGCAGTGTATCGTAAGGGAGGATCACATTATTTAGAAGATGGCCCGTTTTACAAATCCTCTACCCTTTCAAATCCACCACTTAGTCTTCAGAGAAAATCTAAGAGTGTAGCTAATGGTTTTATGTCAGAGAATGGAGTTCCTGCAAATCATCTATCAACACAAGACACCAGAGACAATGGTTCGGATAGATGGTTTGAGAAATTAGTGAGAAGGCGTCAAAAGTCAGAGACTGATTTCACGCGTACTCCAGAAATGCTGTTGAAGGAAGATAACAGCAACAGTGGCTGGTTTTCAGCCGTCACTGGCAAGGGCTTAGCTTTGAGACCCAAGTCAGCTAATCGAACTCTCTCTGGAGCGGATGCTGAAGCAAATTCAATAAATCCTATTCCCATTGGCTTAGGGGATTCTTTACTAAACGACAGCGCATCCGTAGTTAGGAAGTCATCAAGTACATCGAATTTGCAGGATTCAGATAGCAGTGCATTGTCTTCCCTGTGGAATTTGAAGCCAGATTTTCAAGCAATTTCTACTGCAGCCATTACTAAGCCAATCTTTGATGGGCTACCTAAACCAATTACAGGTCGAAGAAACAAGGCCGCACTCGATTAGGTTATTCTTTCTGCATTAGCTGCTTAGAAGTTCATTTCTTCAGTACTTTAGACAGAGCATCCTCTGGGGAAGTGATAAAAATGGAGAATTGAAGATAGAAGCAGACACTTTGGTTATGTCATGGTAAAATAAACTTGTTTTGGTTTATGAATTTCGGTTGGGGCATGTTCATATCTTCCATTGGTGAAGTTGCAGTGTCCTAAGAATTAGTTTGAGATTTATAGCAGCACCAAACTTGGGTGAAGCATCGATTTTTGCTATAGAATGGTAATGCATTGTGACAGCAGATGTATATTAGGCATTTAAGTTGATTGATCTGAAATTGGGAGAGAGGATATTGTTTATACGTGTATTATATGATCTGTACATGATCACTTTTCTACACATGGTTTGTGTTTTTATTTCATCTGGAGTGGAGATTGATAATTATTTTTACACAAACACACACACACTGAATTGCTAATCTTTTAATCATGTAGGCCATTCTTGCATACTCAGAAAGATTAATTAACATTTGATTTTGATAGCAGCTAATCTTTACCCAATTAATGTATTTCTTAAAATAAATAATGATCTGATTATAAAAATATCTTGACATAGTCAACACGTAAAACAACACTATCCACAGAAAAGCAGCAAAAAATAACTAGAGAATCAGAAAAAAAAAACTTCATGTAAGCCACATTTTGCATTTTCTTTTGCAAGGATATTTTTTATCGGGTATCAAATGGGCAGATTGAGTTGAAATTAGAGATATTAAAATGGATTGAAATAAAAATAATGGACGTATTGAGTTGAAATTGAAGATATTAAAATGAGTTGAAATAAAAATCGGATTGGGTCAATGACCCGTCCAAGTTTACTTTAGACTCAAATGGATTGAGCTCAAATGGGCTAAAAAGTTGAGTCATGATCCGTCCAAATTGACCCGCTTAATCACTATAATTTTAACATATTGTTATTTAACTTTTATAACCATAATTTGAATTTCTTCAAAAAAATAACAAATCTAAATTATAAATGGATAGATAAGTCCTAGAAAATATAAAATAAATAGTACTTCGTACCTTTAATATGAGAATATACAATACACTAATGCAAATAAAAAGTCTTATAACAGGTTGAAATTAAAAATTAAATTGGGCTTAATTGAAAATTTATTAAAAATGAATTAAGGCTTGAAAGGTTGAGATTGAATTCAATTCAAATTTTCTGAACCCAACATATAAAATTATGAAAGAATTGAACAAATTAGCTCCGCAAGTATACCTTTATCACAATTGAGTGTAAGAGAAGGACTTAAAAAAAAAAAAAGACTCGGCAAGCTTCTTTTAATGCACCTTTCCCTTTCTCCCTTTCTGACAATTGATTGCATCATAATAAATTCCTTAACAACTACTTCCTCTATTTTTTTCTCCTTCCGTTTTAAAAAGAGCGACATAATTTGATTTAAAACAGAATTTAAGAAAATAAAGAAGACTTTTTAATCTTGTGATTCTAAATTAAAGTTATGTCAAATGTACCAAAATGTGATTTAATCTTGTGGCCTTAAATATGTCACGTAGAAAGTTGAAGTTAAAGTATTGCCAAAAAGGAAATGTATCATTCTTTTTTAAACAGACTAAAAAGGAAATTGATCCATTCTTTTTGAAACAGAGAAAGTAGTTGTTAAATTTTGACTTGACATACCTATTAAAAAAATAATGATTACTATAGTGAGTTTACAATTTGACTCATACAATCTTAAACATATTTACTCATTATATTTTTCAAAAACATTAACTCAATGTTAATAAATTGAGGATATAATAGAAAGAAAAAAATTTATCTTTTCTTGATTTGTCAAAATTGACAAGTAAATAAAGAAATCAAATTAAGAAATATTTGACAAGTAATAGGGATGGAGGGACTACCATATAAGTGTCACTTTAGGCATAACCAAAATTTGCGTCTTCAACACAAAAATCAATATATGATTTTTTTAATGGTCATTTTACATAAATAATATAATATAATACATTAATTACGAATTATGGTATAATATGTACTCTTACCGAAAACAATATTAATTTTGTTACCAGAAATAGCAAAACACTAAATTTGCCGCCGGAAGTACTCCATGTTGGCTGATTCGGTCATGGTAACCCTTGGTGATATTGCTCAGGTAAGATTTGAATTAATCTATTTAGATATTTCAGATTTTTTTATTATGAATTTACAATTTTTAAGAAAAAATATAAGTAATTAATTAACATATTTTAGTACCGTTAATAAGAGAAAAAATAAATAACAATTATAATACATTTTGAATTTAATATATTATACATATTATAGGCATGTTTCAATGCATGTGGTGAATATATAACTAAAATATTTTTAATACAAATATATTATAAGTATTATATTTGAATTTCAAACATTCCGCTACTATTTAAATTAGTTTACATTGTTAGAAATGTATTATATTTATTTTGGAATAATAACTATCGAATTTTCATTTGGAGCAATTGTATCATAGTTCGGGTGATGTTAAACACCGTCCTCCCGGTTGTAGGAGGTATCTAGATTTCTCTTGTGGTTTAATTGACATTAATAAGCATGTCATTAAGATCACCCATGTTTTCATTTTGACCGTAGTGACTGTCATTGTCACTCCCATGGTCACTCATTTTTTCAACCTGCAAATCAGCCAACAACAACACCAAACAACAAATCTACTACAACTAAACCAAATTAAAATCTAATTTCTCAATTAGAACTCTCAACCACCATTCTCCGGCAGCAGCGCCATTTTTTTTATAACGCACAAATCACCTTCCAAAATAATTAAAAGAGTGAGCGATTTTCATCAGTAAAAAACCCAACGAAGAGTTAGGGTCGAATCCCACAGGGAATGGTTTATCATAGAGAATTCCTTATCAAGAAATTTGGACTTAAAATTAGTTCATTTGTAATAGTAAGACAATTGGGTGGATGGTACACCAACTTAATATAAAGCTTTGGTTATCAATTATCATAATTAAACTAAAATTCAATCAAAATCAAGAGTTAACAAGTCATCTAGGGGTGTGGGGATTGGAAATCAATGTCAAATAGGGGTGATTGTACTGCTCTATAGTGATGAATATTCATGAATAGGCTAAGTCATCTTTACTGACACTAATTATCTTTCGATCTCAAAGCCTCTATGCATAGAGTCTCCTTTCGGTCTCATCTATATTCCTTTTCCAAACAACCCAATACCTTAATCTATTCTCTTTTTCAAGAATAGAAAAAATAGATCCGACCCATAACCTCTCTTTCAAGCAAGCCGTAGACATCAAACCTAAATTGTAAGTATTGAACTAATTACCCACTCCAATTAATCTCTTTTGAGCATCAACCGAAGATTGGAAGTAGTAATTAAGTTTGCAACCTTAACCCATAAGTTAACCCCATGGTAATTTTTCACGACCCAAAGATCCCCCTAGACGTGACATGGTGAATAAGACCCCGAGAGTCCATACACAAACCACTTAGCATACATCATACAAGATAATAGAAGTAAAGAGTTTAAAAATTAACATTTTATTTAAAAGAGTTTGACAAAAAGTAGCGGAAGTGTAGCACAAGTCTCAAAGCCATCTATTACATCATAAGGAAGTGATTGAGACGTAACCCATACAACACATACAAAATCTGAAATGAAAAGACATGAAAGCAATAAAAGAGTCTCGGTCCTCGAAACATGAGGACTCACTAATATTTAATGTCTATAAATGATCACTAGCCACAAGTATTGGAGGTAGGAGCGTCGGACCTTACATTAATAAAATAATGTAGGCACAAGTATGCGTTAGTAATGGAATGTACTAAGTACATTCATAAGTTAAAACTCAATTATCAATCAAACCCACTTCAAAACAACAATTAAATCAGTAATTACTAACACCCATAAACTAATTGTCACGACCCGAGCCTACACCCCGGGTGTGACACGACGTACAAGACTCCGAAGAGCCTCATACAAGCCTCATAGCATTTATAACATAAGACATAAGAAAATGGTGCAGAATTTAAAAACTTTTATCCATACAATCGAAGTCTTTATTTAAAAGCAAGCGGAAGTCTAACTTTGTCTCACATGGCCATCTAATACAACTTTGAATCAGCGATAAGGTCACAACTCTTCAACATAGTCTGAAACATAAAATGACATAAAAGAAACTACTAAAGACTCATACGTCCTCGAATCTTTAGGACTCACCACAAGCTAGGAGAATAGTCGATCCAAGCTTGAATCCAAAGAGATCACCTTAAGAACCGGAACCTACTCTTGGTGGATTAATGAGATAATCGTACGATGTAGCTGTTTTGTTGCTAGATGATATGACTAAGGTTAACTGAGCATCACGCACTAGAGAGGAAAGTGTGCCTCCTCTAAAATCGAGTCTAAGCAAAGAGCAAGTCTAGAAGGACCATGAAATAGAAGAAAAAATGGCCAAAATGATTACCAAACTCAATTTTTTGTCTAAACATATTATCGAAGGTGGACTCAAGTCGGTACATGCGGTTTGAATGGACAGCAGGCAGTACCCGGATGATGTAAAATTTGAGGCATTACATAATGAGGAAGATCAATACTTCGGAAATCAAATGTGGTGTTCTCAAACCAATTATCAACGACAAGGTGCGAACCAAGCTTGGAACAAGGTTAGAGATGGTGGTTGAAAAGACTGGCAGGGTGGAAATTAGAGAGATAGGGAGATGGAAAAATATAGGTATGTACCTCACTTGATGCTTGTGTCTTTTCCATCTGCACTTTCATTTTCGGCAAACTTGTCTTATCCCGCCAAAGCTGACTCGGTGAATCGCTGAGTTGGAATTGACTCTGCTTTTTAGGCTTGAATCCTGAGATATTTGCTACTCTCTAATTTATTGAGCTCACTAGAGCTCACCGATCCTATTTGGTGATTCGCCTTCCCGATAGGCAAGCCTCGAGAATGTTTTTGAAGTTTCATTCAATTTGTGTTTAATTTCAACTAAGCTTCAAAAATCATATATTTAAATGTGTGCTTTGTAGGAAATGGCACAAACAAAGGGAAATCAGGTAGTTACATCTGATATTGAGTGATACAAGGACTCTCATCATCTACCTTCTCCAAAGAGACACAATGGCCTATCCATTAACGAGCCTTCAGAGTCTCCCCATCATCAATAATCTAGTACCTAACAAGCATCTACCCAAGAAAGGGTACAACCCAAAAAATGGTGGTGGGGAAGAGGAATGAAATAAGGTCCAAATTGGTGTAGCCCTCCTCTTTTCAAGCACCTACCTCCAAAGTCCAGTTTGTTTTCCCTCCAAGAGCCCTCAATAGCCTCAAAGCTACTGGAGAGAGGACCATTCCTTAAGAGAGATGGCTCTCAATAGATGGAGTCATGAGCGAATACCATCTATCTGGGACAGCATTCAGTTTCACAAGTTTGAGGGGTTCACAAAAGCAAGAAACCCCTACATTCCTTCTTGGGTGTGGGATTTCTACATTCCATATGCCCAGACCCTCCCAAAGAAGAGAAAGGCATAGTTTGGAAGCCCCTTGAAGAAGTGGAAGTGCGTGGCAAGAAAGTCTAATGTGATGTCGGAGCAATTAACACAGCATGGATAATGCCATCATTTGAGTTCGATTTGTTCTCACTCTGGATGCTTCATGAGTTTGATGCCTTGACAGGGTGGCTGGCCCCCTTTATTTCTTATTCTTCTCCCTCCTGGATGTCTGATGGTGCCTGCATCGAGAAGAATGACTTTAATATGGTGGTGAGATACTGGTTTGGCTTCATCAGCAGCAAAATAATGTCTTCGCAGAATAAATTTATCATACACCATGACAAGGAAGTCTTGGTAGGAAGAATCATTGATGGAGAGCATGTACATGTGGGTGCAATTATAGGTGATGAGATTCTGATGAGAGCTAGGTAGGAGCAGACTTCTCTCCAATTTCTGGTACTGATTATGTAGCTCTTTGAGAGGGAAGGAGTTTATTTCAGAGCATCTACAGATATGAGGATCACACCAGCCTCATCGAGTGATATCAGATAGATTGAGGCTGAGTGGTTGCGAGATTATACATCTTGGAGGAAGCCGCCACAACCATACTCGACACCAATGGTTGATCCCACCACACTAGTAGTTGAGGCTAGCACACCTGATCCTTTTGTTGAGCAGGAAGGTATTTCTACACCTTCTGTTGTACCTTCTTCTGCTGCTACCCTAATGCATTTATATCTACTACTACTACTACTACTGTGAGACCCTCCCCCTTTCCTATTGCCCATCCCCCCTTGACCCACACCTTGATTTGTCAGATGGATAGCCTTGCCCATCGACATATGTTAGAGTCACCCGGTTTGAGATGTACATGCCCAAGATAATTGATCGGGCCATTGAAAAATCCTTAGCTCTGTGGATAGAGAGAGAGGTTAAGTGTGAGGGGATGGTTGAGACTCATAGTGTGAGGTTGGATAACCTCACAGCGAGATTAGAGGCCCTAGAGAAGGCCAAGGGTAGCTCTGGCGCACTAGACACCATTAGGGAAGAGCTTGCTACTTTGCCAGCGGAAGTTACCCAGTTGTATTCTATAGAAAAATCTATGCTTTGGGGTGATGTTCCCCTATCGGATGCACCTGGCTATATGACATTGATGCCTTGTACTGAGCCTCTTCCTAGTGAGCAGCCTAAGATGGTTGTGAGTATTGGTGTTGTTGATGATAATAGTGAGAGGGTGGAGGATAAGTTGGCTAAGGAGACGGACGAGGAGGAGTTGAGAAGCGAGGAGCATGGGATTGCTCAGAACTTGACTGAGATACAGGAAACCAAGGAGGTCATTCTTCAAGGACCCTGGAGTGTTCCCTTCGAGAGACTTCAGCGGTTGGCACTAGTGGAGTCACTTCAGACTCCCCAATCCCTCCGACTGATGAGATGGGAATTGATGACTTCCACCTCCAGTGATCATATTTCCAGGCATTGATGCCCCTTTTGAGTCTTTCCCATCTGATACTCCAGATAAGAGTTCTCCATAGGCATAGCCTATTAGGCAAAGCTTTTATCTCAGTCTCCCGTACATTTATTTTCATTTCATTGAGGATACTGCTTAATACTTTTTGATGGGATGAGGGCCTTTGAGCTAATATTCCCCTTTTTTATTGTATTTTCTTGTTTTGAGTTGTAAATAATTGTATTACTTTACTTTTGCTTATATTATAGTGCTCTTTGGGTTAAAATGTGTCTCTTATTTCTATTGAGTTATCTCTTGATTTTTCAACCCCCGTGAGTTTTGAAAATTGTGAAATGCTTGGAGTTTTTATTGATATTAATTTGAGGATCGATTATGTTCACTATCGATGTCTTGAATGGTACTCATGATGAGAATAGTATAGAGTGTTGGTGTTGTGAGAATGAAATTTACGTGGTTGAACTTTTGAGCAATCGCTTTGAATCTTTTGTTGACTAGCTGTGTTTGATGCCAGCCTTGCAATGAACATCGGATGTACTCTTTTGATCTTTTCGGGATGTGCTAATTGAGTGTAATTCAAAGTTCCATGTGTGGTAATGTCTTACTTGAAAGCATGTAAGTGGAGTCCTAGAATTTTCCTTGTGAATCCAATTCGTCTAATATTGGTGGATGTGAGACATGATCTTGGGACATTATTCAATTAGGGAACCCAAATGTCCATAATCCTTTGTGACTACCTTGTGAGGATGTGCATCTATTTTGGAACCATTTGAGCCTAACCTATTAGTTGGCAAAAACCAAAAGAAAGCCCTTTGAACAAAATTGTCCCTACCTTCTCACCCATAATCATTTTTGAAGCATTGTAATGTTTGGATAGGCAACTTAGGCCAAAATCCTAAGTTGGGGTGTGGAAAGGAAGGAAGAGTGAAAGCCAAGTGAAGGGCAAAGAAAGATGAAATGAGACTCGACTTTGAAAGTTGTTACAAAAAAGAAAGAACCCCTTCTTATTAAAAAAGAATCATTGTGATGCAAATGCTTTTGAAAAAGGAAAATAATAATAAAAAAAGAGGCGTGAATGAAATAAAGAGGATTTCAAATAATTTGAGTGACAATTCAAAGTTTGAGTTCTCATATGAAAAAAGAAGGAAAAAAACTTGAGAAGAGGTGATGATGATCGCAACAATGCTTTGAAAAGGTACAGTCACCAATACAAATTGACCATACCTTAACCATTGGCCCCATTACAAGCCTAAAATACCCTTTAGATCTTGCATGAACTAGGTTATGTGATGATTTGAAAATATGGGAAAACCTATGGGACAAAGCTTGCATATATTTCTTATTTTAGAGAGTGAGAGTTGCATTGATTCCTTACACCTTGGTTGATTTTCTTTGTGAGAGCATGGAATCGTTCTTGATGTGAGGGGCACTTGAATACATTTGTTGAAACATGTTCTTGCATTAGACAAGAAACTAAAGTGGTCTTGAGCTTGTGTTGAGGCCAACTAGTACTCATTTGAAGCTTTTTTATCATGATTGAGGGTAGCATGTTTTTTAGAGTATTCTTGCTATGACACTTGCATGTTACTCTCATTTAGTACTATTGTAGACACCCTTATTGAGCTTATTTTGTTCTTGATTTACTTTAGGACAAGAAAAGGCTTATGTTGGGGGTGTTTATGAGTGGTATATTTGCACTGATTTGAGGTCCCTTTAGTTCAATAATTAGTATCGTCAATGCCTAATTTTGTCCTAGTATGACAAAATGTTGATTATTTGCAGTTATGCAGGCAATTGAAAAAAGCAAGGATTGATGGTTGAAAGAATGGGCAAAAATGAAAAAAGAAGTACAAACTATACATTGTTGATCGCCTAACAAGAAGGGCGGATCTCCAATTGAGCACAACCTTGCCCAAAATAACAGTGCATATCACTTGTGTCTATCGAATCAGGTCGGCAGACTTCAGTAGAGTAGGCGATGCTGTGAATGAGAAATGCGGCCTTGATCAACATCGCCCAAAATGACAGTGTTAAAAGAAAATATTGAATACTCGAAAGGTGAACTAAGGTGGTACTCAACGATTCATCGAACGTAAAAGGCTGACTCAATCGAGTTCGCCAACTGAGGTACAAAATCCTGAAACCTAGAGCATCAAAAGGCGAGCTGAGGAGGAAAAGGTGATTCACTGAACGAGCTCGGCGATGCTGACTAATGTCACCGATTGAGTTGCATATTGGGTTTTGGGCCTCATTTTTATGAAATTATAAATAGCCCAAAGAAGAGAGAAATAAGGATAAGATCAGATCATAGGTCATCATATCATATCAGAGTGTGTGTGAAGAGTTTAGAGAGAGACCACTTCACTCTTGTAGAACACTTTTCTAGGTTTTGGGGTTTTAAAACTTTGTGCTTGAAATTGACAAATTGAAGTTGAATCCGAAGTGGTTTTGGTAATTTCTTAATTTCATGTTACTTATAGCTTCTTTCATGGAAAATATAATCTCTTTACTTTTTGTGATGGATGGATAAAACTCCAAGATCTAGGGGTGAAATTATGGGGTTAGGTGTTGATTTAATGTAGTGGGTATTATGCTATGCTCTATTTTGCTTCTCTTCATAGATGAATTTGGTTGAATTATCCTGGGGTTAATTTAGGTGTCAAGGTTGCAAACTTATTTAGTACTTTTTATCTCCGTTCGATGCTCGAAAGAGATTGATTGGTTAATTAGTTTGATGCTAACAATTTAGGTTTGATGTCTATAACTTGCTTGAAAATAGAGGTTATGTGTCGGATCTATTTGCCCTTTTCTTGTAAGAGAGAATAGATTAAGATATTGATTTTTTTAGGTTGGCATTTAGATGAGACCGAAAGGAGATTCTATACATAGATTCTTTGATATCGAAAGATGTTTAACATCAATGAAGATGACTTAGCCTATTCGTGAATATTCATAACTATAGAGTAGCACAATTACCTCTATGTGACATCAATTTCCAATCCCTGCACCCCTAGATTGCTTGGTAACACTTGAAGGCTTCGATAGTTTAGTTTAATTGGAATAATTGATAACCAATCCTTTATATTAAATTGGTGGAATTATCTACCCACTTGTTTTTACATTGCAAATGAGTGATCTTAAAATCCAAATTTCTTGATAAGAATTTTCCACGATATACCATTCCCCGTGGTATTCGACCCCGACTCTTCGTTGAGTTTTTTATTGACTAGGAGTGCTGACTCTTTTAATTAGTTTTAAGGAAAATGTTTGAGCGTTATCACCACACAGTAGCATCACCCGTCAATGATAAAGGAAACACACGTAACCCACTCACATCCATGTCTAAGTCTAGCCTTCCCACACTACTCTTACAAACAGTGATGACTTTACTCAGATGAGCATATCATTTTTCGGACTACATATAATGAAATAACCCTCTAGATATAAGCACTTAAGAAGTTTCCACAAGGATTTCAAGATCGTCCTTAAACATACTAACCATACATGGAGTAATACCATAGCCAATAAAACACCCAACATCTAGTAATGCATAACTACAAGCTAAAAGATCATAATTTACCAATCATCGCCTTCGTGGAACCCTCATTATCTTCTCGAGTCTGAAGAGCATACGGCATATTTTGTTTCTAACCACCACCAGAGCCTAAGGAAGGGTACAGTTTAGTCCATTGATGATTATCTCCCTCATTCCTAGCGACCGAAGGATAATCCTTATCTTATGATCTGTTTTTCCACAACCAAAACATGCATTTGTACAAGCTAGGCATTCATCTCTATGGCTTTTTTTCACATTTTTGACACTCGGATACCATTTAATCACTAGAACCATTACCTTGAGAACGATTACCTCCATTGGACCTTGAATGTGAGATCACCATTATCCCTTTTTCCCTCTTTGAATCCCTGATTTTCTCTTTAAACTTTTCCTCTTCTATTTCTTGCACAGGAACCATCAAACAGGAGACATCCATCTCTTTAACAAGCATGGCGATTAGGTATTCTTTGACCACCAATTCAGAAGCACCCAACACAAACTTACTCATCCTTTCCCTTGGATCGGCAACCATAGTTGGAACGTATTTTGATAATTGCATGAATTTCAAAGCATACTCATTCACACTCATATTCCCTTGACGAAGGTTAATGAACTCAAGTACCTTTGCCTCCCTCATCTCAAGGGGAAAGAACCTATCAAGAAAAGCAACCTTAAATTTCTCCCAATCAATAGGACCCGCATCTATTAACCCATGTTCCTTTCATTGGTTTAACAAAACTTTAGCAACACCCTTAAGTTAATAAATGACCAATTCTGCATTTT
This sequence comes from Solanum etuberosum, assembly GCA_029582245.1. Classification (NCBI taxonomy): domain Eukaryota; kingdom Viridiplantae; phylum Streptophyta; class Magnoliopsida; order Solanales; family Solanaceae; genus Solanum; species Solanum etuberosum. The sequence continues at coordinate 24,753 of JAJONR010002996.1, read as the reverse complement.
CCACCGGTGTCACCCCCCCCATAATCATCAACACCTTATACATCTCATCAATGAACTCTTGAGGATCTTCCTCAATCCTAAAATCATGAAACTCCAGAGGATTGATCTTAATAAAGTCCAGCACGCTTGTTGCCACTGTACCCACCCTTGGGTTCACGGAAACCATAACCTCTTTATTTTCTTGAGCTATCATAGCTTGGTCCAATGCATGAAATACGGCTTGAAACTCATCATTAGTCACTTGCTCGGCCAAAGGGTCGACCCACACTTGGGGAACCTCGGGTTTGCATATTTTAACAAAAAAATTATATTCCTTCTCACGGGCTTCCTTCATGGAGGCATATTCTGTAAAGCATAAAAATAAATTATGAGAGGAGGACCTTTACAGAGGTAAACTCTATGGCAGAACTATAGAGTAACAAAAGACGTGGAGTTTCCTAAATATCTTATAGCCTCTTATTCATAAATGTGGCGCGCTTCATACACATAAACAAGACTCTACTCGAAATGGCTTATCAGACTTCCTAGGACCTTTCTAAATATTGTACTCTGAATATCAAGTTTGTCACGACCCAAAGTACCCCTAGACGTGACATGGCATATAGGACCCCAAGAGGCCCTACACAAGCCACTTAACATAAATCATACAAGATAATAGAATTTAAAGAGTTCAAAAGATAGCATTTCATATTCCAAAGAGTTTTTGAATCAAAGCGGAAGTCTAACATTTCTCTCAATAATCCACATAATACATCATAAGAAAAGTGATTGAAATGTAACGCATAAATCACATATAAAGTCTGAAACTGAAATGACTTTTTTTAAAAACTGAAATGACATAAAGCTATAAAAGTGATATCGTCCTCCAAGTATGAGGATTCACCAAGTCTTCAAATCTCTAATGCAATTAACTAGCCACGAATGGAAGGAGAAGATTCGTCAAGCCCTACATTGTGAAACAATGTAGGCACAAGTATGCATTAGTATGATGGGAATGTAATAAAATATGAGACCTGATCATAAAGGGACATAATAAAAAACATGAAATGCATGACCAAGCTAAAACATAGTAAAATCATTTATGAAGATTCATAAATTATGAACATGGTCAATGTATCTTTAAATCATAGAGGAAGCTTCATAAAACATTTGTAATTAACTTAGTTTATTTTGTGGGAAGTTTATCATTAACCGACATATAGCCCATGCAAGCTATACCATGGAATCCGGTGTCTATCCCACACTGAAAAGAGATATCCTTACTTGCCAAGGTAAGAACCATAAACTTCTATTTTACGTGGATCAACTAGCTAATATTTATATAATACAATCATCCTATGGTGGCACATAGTTTATGGGATAAGGAGATTGATGCTATAAACCCGGCCTCAAGCTACAAGACACCTTCCATCTGAATATCCTCTCAGTGCTAAGTATAAATCCCACAGAATAGTCATTAATCTTATTCATCTTTATCATCCATGGAAACGTACAACTAAGATACTAATCCAAGCTAGAAACATCATAGGATAGCTCTTTAGACAATGCGTGAGAAAACCTTTCATCATCAATGATCTTTTCATAGTAGCTTTTTAAGGCCCATAGTCATTAACTTCATTCTATAAATTCCCTACTTCTAATGGAAATAGTTTTGAAAGCATGATCTATAATCATTGATGGCATATTCGAATACCATATTAATCAAGACCTAATTTAGGAAAATAGCCTGAAAAGCATTGAGGACAAATCTAGATGTCATTCATTTCATGTAGCCAAGCTTCTTAGAACATATAGATATCTTCATCTATAAGCTTACTTGAGTCATAAACAATGCTTTCATAAAAACATGTATAATTTCATAAAAAATATATTCATAGATTCAAGCTTCTTCATAAATTCATGTAAGTTAGGGTTTATAGTCAAAATTTATAAATCAATGCATGGGTTCACATGGAATTATTTGAAAAGTGTATAATTAAGTCCAAGTCATCAAAATAAGATCATAATAAAGCAATTGAATCCATACAAATAGAACCCATGAGGAATTGAATGAAAACCTAATCAATTTTGGGAAATTGAATTGGAGAATTGAAGAAAATTTGGGGGCTCAATGGGTGGATGGAACCCATTGATAAAATCTATACATACCTTTATTGAAGCCCTAAGCAATGATGAAGAAATGATACTTGAACTTGAAACCCTAGACATCTTTTTCAAGCTTTAGAGAGAGAAATATTGGGGAAGAACTTTGATCAACTTTAAGGAATTTTGAAGACTGATTTAGAATAATTAGATTTTGGGCTTAAAAGACTTATATAGGGTCTAGGATTACGATTAAAACGACATAGTTTAGGAACTAATCAATTAGGGAAAAGACCAAAAATCCCTTAAAAACAATTGTCAAGCCCTCACCGACGGATCAGACCTACGGTCTGTAGGTCCTACTATGGACTGTCCTGCTCGACTGTAGGTGGGGTTCAGGGACTTCAATTTGGACCTTCAAACGATGCGACCCATTTACGATCCGCAGGTCCACTTACGGACCATACATATCAACCATACGTCCCAACTTTGACCCTCAAAATTTCACTAAGTCCGAGACTCATCTACGAGACCTATCTACGACTCTTATGTTGAATGATGAACTGTCTTGGTGAACCGTAAAAAGGGTATTGGAACTTTACCTTTGGAAACATATTTACCCCACCACCTAGACCTTTGAAAACATATTTACCCCACCACCTACGATTTCCACCTACGGCCCGTAAGAGCACCTACGTTTCGTAGGTGGGGACCGTAGACATAGACACCAGCTAAGAAACTTTTGTATTTTTCCTTCTTTTCAAATTTAAGGTATTATAAAGGTCTTATCATGAGTTCCATTGATAGTGTATATTCCTCACATCGTGCAAAATGTGTCTTATCTTCTCATTCGAGGATGAATGATCCCAAGAGGGGTATATTATAATCCCCCAAATTTCCAAACTATGACCCAGGTCATTTTTTAAATGCATATAGACTCCAAGTCTGATGATTTTTAATGTTGGATAGGTATTTAAAATAATTTCTTTCTTTGGGAAGATCTTTGGATGTCAATTAAGGTCATAAGGGATTTCTAGTGTATTAGTATTTTATTCATCCTGTTCATGATTATGTATGATATTTAAATTTGGTATGCACACTAATGTTCATGTCTGACCCATTGACAAAAAGCAATAATGGTTCTCAACTGATACAAGTTCCCTTCTAGACTTTCAGATACTCAAGTACGATGATGTGATGCTCATTATCCTTCAGGTTATGTCTTATGTGATGCTCAACTCTAAACAACCTTACTCTATAGTAGGTTACCAATATGTATCATGTTATGCCTAAGCCCAAGATGGCATGTAGGTCATGCTCTATACACTCATTTTATGCATATCTCTAAGGTCCAAGCACTTTATGCAAATTCTGACTCATGTTTTACTCTTTGAGGAAGGAGGAAAATTTCTCATATGGTCATTCTGGTTTCACCCAAATATTTGATAGATCCAAAATTCTATTATACCCAGCTCATGAGCTACAAATCTTTGTTGTTGAAATGTTCATTTTCTAGAGAATTCATGTCATGAATAATGATCTATACATTCTCTATACATTTTATAGATGAGGTATCCGTGTCTATTCTGGCATATTTTCCTCCTATCTTGAGTAGTGTGATAAATATGAGTCATAATTGAGTAGCATTATTCCTATTTCATGAAGCACGTATTCTAGTACCTCACTGACCTCCTTTATGTTATAATGGTATATATTGGTGTTTTAAAAGCAACGGAGCAATGATATAGATAAGACAGTAGATAATTCCTTATTGGGAAGGTTCTTCTGTAACAATTTGAGCTAAGATTATGGGTGAAAGGGGAAGAGTGAGATGATCAGTCGTTTAGTGGAATACATAGAAAGGAGATATGTCGTGTAGATCTATAATAAAATGATTGAAGTTTCTGATTTTCGGTTAGGAGATCCATAAAGTTGGTGTAGTAACATTAGGCTTGAATATTGTGATTGATAGATTCGTTGACAATGATACTATGAATCTAGTACTACTTGATTAGAGCTTGAATTCTTTTGACTATAGTGATATGATGGTGTAGTATTCGTAGAGGGATGTCCAGTATGGAGCCCTATAGATTAGACTAGAACATTTTGACTCTAGGTTAGGCTTTAACATGGGATCATCATATAGTAGACGTAGGCTCTTATAATTATGCATTTCACGAGGGCGATCTAAGCTGGAAATGATGAAAGGAGACAGATATAGTAGAAAGTATGGTTGAAAAAGGTTTCTACACTTAAGTGTATATGTCATTGATTTTTGGGAGGTTGGGAAGACCACTTATCCGTAATTGAGTTTACATATAACTATAGCTACCACTGTAGTATTTAAATGGACCCATTCAAAACTATATACGGTAGGAGTTGTCCTTCTCTTATTGTGTGGCATGATGAAATTGAGACAAGGTTGTAAGGTCCCTATTGAAACTCTAGATCGTCGAGTCCAAAAGTTGAGGAATAAGAAAATAGTTGCGGTGAAAGTATTGTGGAGGAATCATAAGGTAGAACAAGATACTTGGGAATAGTTAGAGGACATGAAGGATAGATACCTCTTTTTCTTCACACCTTTAGATGAGGCTAACGAAGGTACCAATTCTAATATTATCTCTATATCACTATGTATTCTTATCTTCATGCCTATCCTTAGATGCAACTCTAAAATTGTTGGGTTCATTGGTTCTATGTTGGGTCAAAGGTGCTAAAATAATTGGTTTTGGCGATTAAGGTCTTAAAATAAGTTCCATTAGAAGTGTACATTCCTCACATTAGGCAAAATGTGTCTTAATTTCTCATTCGAGGACTAATGATTCGAAAGGTGGATATTGTAACACCCCAAATTTCCAAACTATGAACCGAGTTGTTCATTAAATGCATATAAACTCCAAATCTGATGATTTCTAATGATGGATAGGTATTTAAAATAATTTCCTTCTTTGAAAATATCTTTGTATATGAATTAAGGTCATAAGGGATTCCAAGAATATGAATATTTTCTGGTCTAATACAAAGAAAATGAAAGTCGTGTCACGCCTCGAGCATACACACTGGGTGTGGCCGGCACCCGAGAACCAGTGATGGTCCCCAAGAAAATCATTGGCCTTGATGATTACTTAGAGGAAGACATACTCAAGTGATAATAGGCTTAAAACAAATTTAGAACATCTAAATTCAAAGTAAATACTCAACTCTAACTTTCTGTAAAATACTCAATAACATAATTATAATTGTTTGCAAAAACATCTCAAGTAAAAGTAAATATTGAGAGACTTATCAACTCTATCTATCTATGAAGCCTCTATTATTCAATATGGATGACTGTTTATCTCTCTTCCTCGCATTCCATTCATGACCTAACGACTATCCCTCTTTTGGGGAGGGAATCACTTGCTGGATCAAACCCAAGGATAGGTTTGATAGGCCGGCACTAACCGGCTGAGACTCCCGCGCAGTAGGAGCGTCAGAATAAGACCCATGACATCTCAAGACCACTGACTAGAAAATAAATGTGATGTCCTCCGGAATGAAAGATGGCTCACCGAAGCTATCTCAAGTGCAAATTGATCTCAACGAAGCATCTGTTGATGATCCTAAATACCTGTATCAGCATCACGAAATATGCAGGTCAAATGACATCAATACATTGAATTTACAAGTATGTAATATAGCGGAATGGATAAATAACTGAGCTGATAAGGCTGAAAGAATACTTACCTCAACTCAACTCAATTCAAAGTAATAACAAGAGATGAAAATATTTAGAGCTTCATAAACAAAAGATATTAACTCAAGGATGTATATAAAAATATAATAAATTACTCTTACTCTTATTTTGGAGATTCTCTAACCGACAACAATCACTATGACCTACGTGATGATACAACATCTCGCCCACAGTGCTAGAACTATCCTAAACCTTGCCGAGATATAGAATACCTCAACTATGTGGATCCACTTATGACACCCCGAGGCTACCCCCTATATGTGACACGAGATCTAGGACTATGAGTGACCTCAAGCTAACCCTGAGTATGGCATGCAAAAAGCATACTGAAATATAACTACGTAGATCACATACTATGCGGAAGCTAAAAACAGTGGACTCTTAAAAGGGGAAAAACCCAAGTAGTCTGAATATATAAAATATAATAAGAGTTTAGTGATGAATGAAACAACACTTAACAACTCGAGTTGAATCTACTACTATGTCTGAAAAACCTCTAATTGAGTTGAGTTGTTGGGACATGCCCCAGCTAACTCTAACAGGACTGAAAACTGAAATTAAAGACCGAAAAGTAAAGCATGTCTATTGTCCTCGAAGTAATAGGACTCACCACTGAAGCTGCTGAACTCGGAATGGGAATTGAACTAAGCGTGATCTAGATGCTGAGGGCCTGAACCAACATCATAAAACCATGTAGCGCAAAAGTATGTGTCATTACTTTGAAAGAACTGAGCATGCAGGATATAGATATGCTAAGTTTAATAATATATATATATATATATACATATAAGCTGAACAATACGTAAGCTGAACAAGGATCTAGGCTATACTGAAGTATGACTGAAAACTGAATTTGATGCAATGACTATGTACTAATCATGAAGATAACATGTTGAACTGTATACTGAAGTAATATGGTTATAACATGGTCAATGCAAAAAGAGTATGATTGTGGGAGCTACTATGGAGTCTGATGTAAACGCCCCATTGAACGGACCCAATATACCTTGTCAGGGGTATAAAGGCATGACTGTGGCATGATCACTAAAACAGATGCCCAATAGAGGGGACTTCTGAACCTACATTGGCACGTAGTTCAGGGACTTTGAGGGTATGTTGAACCCTAGTCCAACTCGGTGGTAAGTCTACTCCCAACTGAATGTAAAGCTAAAATAAAACTGAAATACTGAGTAGCTAAAAATAGTGACATGCTATTTGGGAATACAACATAAATATACTAAAAGATATGACATTTGAATTCTAAGTGTGAATTTCTGACTGATATGTCTAAAAAGTATAATTTATGAGTTGATAGTTGATAGAAGCTAGTGTTATGAATTCTATACATGCAAATTACACTAAATCAGGAAGAATCAGGTTATTTAGATCATAGGAACTATAACAACTAAAATCACAATAAATCTTCAAAATCTGGAAACCCTAGGTCTGAACAATTTATGAGAAATTAAAGAACTGACTGAATTCTAGAGACCTAATGGGTTAAAGGAGCCCACTAGTGAAATCCCATATACTTGGTGACAAAAACTACAGAGAAATCCTTTGGATTTTGGGGCTGAACTTCAAAAAACACCTTTGTTCGTTCTTGGGAGAAACTGGCACCTCTTTCTCTTCTTTTTGTTCTAAGTTGGATGATTTTAGAAGAATGGGGATTCTAGGTTGTTTTTTTACTAGATTATTAGGCTTAGACTGAGTAAAACGATGTAGTTTAGGCATCTAATGACGTAGTTTAAGTGCCCAACTCATAAGGGAAAAGACCAAAACTACCCTGACTGAAAAGTTGACAGACCTCTTTCACGGACCCATTCACGGACCATATGAAGCACCACAGATCGTATGGGCAACCGTGGTTCCTCACAGAAGTAGGGGTGGTACTGGGTCAATTTTCACGGGTCATTTAACGGCCCGTGTGGGGTTCCACAGGCTGTCTAGTGGTCTGTGGTTCCTCACATGGGGCTTGGTAGTTCTAGTTTGTTTTTACGACCAATCTGACGACCCGTGTGCAGTTCCACGGCCTATGTAGGGGTCCGTTGTCCTCCACATTTTTCTTGGGTCTGAACCATGATGAGGGTAATGGGTCATAGTCCTATTCACGGCATGTGGACCCCTCCGTGGTCAACCTTCTTTCCCCTTGTTCAGTGTTAGGTAGATTTCTGTGTTACAATATCACCCCCTTGGGATCATTCGTCCTCGAATGAAAACTAAACAAGCAGAGTTTGGAGGGAAGGGATGATATCCCTACAAACTGGGTACTAGAAACGGATATCTTACTGGACTGAGTTCCAGGAACATGTACATATGCTGAAATGCAAGGGTAACTGAGGGAACAAGATATTGAGACTGAATTACACAACATTAAACTAAGAGACTGTAGAGGAACTATTACCTCAAGCTGAAACTGAATCGGAAGGGAAGAGGTGAGGATACTTGGCCATCATGGCTACTTCTGCTTCCCAAGTAGCTCCCTCTACAGACTGACTCCTCCACAAAACCTTTATTGAAGTGACTTCCTTATTTCTCAACCTACAAACCTGATCGTCAAGAATCTCAATTTGAATCTCCTCATAGGTGAGGCTATCCTTCACAGCCATATTCTCTAAAGGTACTATCATTGCCGGATCACCCACACACTACTTCAACAAGAAAATGTGAAAAATTGGATGAACCACTGCTAGTTCTGTTGGCAACTCTAACTCATAAGCCATATTACCAACCCATTTCAGGATTATATAAGGACCTATATACCTGGGATAGAGCTTCCCTTTCTTACCAAATCTCATCACCTCTTTCATAGGTGAAACCTTCAGGAAAACCCAATCATCTATCTCAAACTCTAAGTCCCTTCTTCTCACATCTGCATAGGACTTCTGACAACTCTGATGTTGTCCTTATTCTATATCTGATGATTTAAACTTTATTCATAGCCTCATGAACCGAATGTGGCCCAATCAAGGTTGTTTCACCTACTTCTAACCAACCAACCAGAGACCTGCATCTACGCCCATACAGTGCCTCATAAGGGGCCAACTAATTACTACAATGAAAGCTATTATTGTAATTGAACTCTATGAGAGATCGGTGAACATCCCAACTACCCTTGGAATCGATCACGCAAGCTCTCAACATGTCCTCTAAGGTCTTAATGGTACGCTCTGCCTGACCATATGTCTATGGATGAAATGTTGTACTGATATTTACTTGAGTTCCAAGACCTTTCTGAAACGACTTCCAGAAATGGGATGTAAACTGAGGAGCTTTGTCTGACATGATAAACAAGGGAACCCCATGCATCCTGACTATCTCATTGATGTAGAGTTTGGCATAGTTCTCCGCTGAATTTGTAGTCTTGACAGCCACAAAGTGAGCTGACTTATTGACTCTGTCCACTATCACCCGAATGGAGTTATGATGTCTGCGAGTACGAGGTAAACCCCTAATTAAGTCAATGTTTATCACTTCCCACTTCCATGTAGGAATGCTAATCTCCTGAGTCACACCTCCCGATTTCTGATGTCCTATCTTAACTTGTTGACAGTTAGGACACTTAGCCACAAATTTTGTGATGTTCATCTTCATGTCATTCCACCAATAGACTTCCCGTAGATCACGGTACATCTTAGTGGCACCTGGATGAATAGAATATCTGGAATTATGGGATTTTGTAAGGATATGCTTCCTCAACTCGCCCACATTAGGAACACACAAGCAACCCTGGTAAAGAAGCACACCATCTCCCCCTTGGGAGAAAACCTCAACTCTCTGCTGATGAACTGCACCTTTCAACTAAAGCAATATAGGATCACTATCCTGTTTCTCCTTAATCTCCTCTACCAATGAAAATTCTGACTCATTCTAAACTATCACACCACCATCGGATGTGTCCATAAGGAAAACTCCTAAGCGACCAAGCCGGTGAACATCTTTGGCTAATTTTTTCTTTCCTTCCTCGACATGTGCCACACTACCCATGGATAGTCTTCTGGGGGCGTCAGTCACTGCATTGGCCTTACTCGGATAGTAGAGCACATTCATGTCATAGTCTTTGAGGAATTCAAACTATCTCCTCTGACGATGATTCATCTCTTTCTAGGTGAACACATACTGGAGGCTCTTATGATATGTGAACACATCAAGACGAACACCATACACATAGTGTCTCCAAATCTTCCGAGCAAATACTACAGTTGCCAGTTCGAGATCATGAGTCGGGTAGTTCTTCTCATGGACCTTAAGCTGCCTAGAAGCATACGCAATGACCTTACCTTGCTGCATCAATACACATCCAAGGCCAACTCTGGATGTATCACAATACACCACATAACAATCTGAACCCTCTTGTAGAGTTAAAATAGGAGTTGTAGTCAACCTAGTCTTCGGTTCTAAAAAGCTTTTCTCACACTCATCTGACCGCTGAAAGTTGATCTTCTTCTGAGTCAACTTGGTCAAAGGAGAAGCTATGGATGAAAATCCTACAACAAATCTCTTGTATTAACCAGCCAAACCTAAGAAACTTTTGATATCAATCGGAGAGGTGGGTCTGGGCCAGTGTTGTATTGCCTCAATTTTCTGAGAATCCACTCGGATATCTTCGCTGGATACCACATGACAAAGGAAAGCGACTGACTTTAAACAGAATTCACATTTGCTGAACTTAGCGAATAGCTGGCAATCTTTGAGGTTTTGCAGAATAACTCTCAGATGAGTCGCATGCTCTTCCTCACTCCAAAAATAAATGAGGATATCATCAATAAAGACAATGACGAACATGTCCAAATACTGTTTGAACACCCTATTCATTAAGTCCATGAAAGGTGTAGGAGCATTCGTTAGTCCAGAAGACATAACAATAAATTCATGGTGACCATACCGATTCCTGAAGGCTGTCTTCGGGATGTCACTATCCCTGGATCTGAGTTGACGATAGCCAGATCTGAGGTCTATCATTAAAAAACAACTAGCACCCTGAAGTTGGTCGAACAAGTCATCAATCTTGGGGATGGGATACTTACTTTTTATTGTGAATTTGCTTAAGTGACTGTAGTCAATGCACATTCTGAGAGAACCGTCTTTCTTCTTCACGAACAACACTGGAGAACCCCATAGAGAGATACTAGGTCGGATGAAGCCTTATCTAGAAGGTCTTTCAATTCCTTAAGCTTAGCTGGAGCCATTTGTAAGGAGGAATTGAAATAGGCTGGGTATCTGGAAAGAGATATATTCCGAAGTTGATTTCCGTTTGGGGAGGAACTCTGGGAAGATCTTCTGGAACACTTCTGGAAATTTATTGTGATTGGGACTGACTTGAGAGTTGGGTTTTTCGAGTTTGAATATTTAACCCGAACATGATGATAGATATACCTTTTAGAAATCATTTTCTTACCCTTAAGGTAAGAGATAAATTGACCTACAGGCATTGAGCTATTACCCTTCCACTCTAAGACTGACTCTTTTGGAAATAGAAACCAAACTATCCTAGTTCTACAATTGATGGTGCCATAAGAGGAATGTAACCAATCAATTCTTAGAATGATATCGAAATCTACCATTTCTAACTCTACAAGGTTTGCTTAGGTTATTTTCTGAGAAACTATGATAGGGTAATTTATGTATACTCGTCTAGCTATAATTGGGTCACCAACTATAGTAGAGACTGAGAAGGGTTAGAGTTTCTGGACTGACACTGAAGTTTACTACTATATAAAAAGTTACAAAAGAAAGTGTAGCCCCAAGATGTAACAATGCATAAACATCAAATGGAAGACTTGCAACGTACTAGTGACCACAAAGGGAGAATTATATTGGTCCTGGCGAGCCTGAAGAACATACAACCTGCTCAGGTGTTGAACACCACTTGTACCAGACGAGGTACCCTGCTGAGTGGGGCGGCGCTGCTGAAGTTGTATACTGAGCCTTGTTTCCTCCTTGTCCTTGCCTTGCAGAAGCGCAATCCTTCCATCTATGACCAGACTTACCACATCCAAAACACCCATCTCTTCCAGCAAGACACTTACCCGGATGGTTCTTACTACACTTTGGACAAGTTGGAAAAGTCTGGTTACCTGAACACTCCCCGCAGACTTAGAGCCTGATGCCCTTACTTTGTGATCCTATCGAAACCTGGGGGATGGAGCGCTAGCTGATGAAGGTGCTGGGGTTGTAGACCTCTCCTGAAATTATGAGCAATTTCCACCACCCAACTTTTGATGAGTATATTCATAATTTTTTGTTCTAGCCTTTTTGTGTTCCTTAGCCATTTCCCTAAGCTTATCTCCCTCAACCTGCTGAGCATGATTCATTAATCTGGAGATATCTATATCTCTAACAACATAGCATTCCTGCACTCGGTCTTTACTAGATCGGATACTCCAAACAAGAACTTGCTCATTTGTGCTCTCGAATCAGCAACCATATGTGGACCATGCTTGGAGAGCTGGGTTAACTTCAACCCAAATTCTTGGACTGACATTGAACCCTACTTTAAATTCATGAATTCCTGGGCCTTAGCCTCCCTCAACCCTCTCGAGAAGAACCTGTCCAGAAAAGCTCCAATAAAACAGTCCCACGTCACAGGAGTTGCATCCTCACCCCTGTTTACATTCGACTATGTGAGCCAGATATGAGACACATCTATGAGTTAATAGGATGCTAGTTCAACACTCTTAGTACCTGTCACTTGCGTTACTCCAAGAATCTTCTTAGCCTCATAAATGAAGTTATGTGGGTCATTACCAACCTTCGACCCTAGAAACTCTGGTGGATACATATGAACAAAGTCTGGAACCCTATCTATAGCTGATCCATCAGTGGTGTTTGCAGGAACTGGGGCCTTCTGATTGTTCTGGTAGGCTACGGTCTGAGCCAAAAGTTATATCACATTATTAGACTCTGCATTTGTAACCTCATGGTTCGTTATTGGAGGAACTGCGTTAACATTACATGTGTTAGCTCTGTAAGGATACATGATCTGAAATGCATAACGTCTGATTAGATAGGAGAAGTTGAATTACACTTCACGCACGATAGGAATAGCAAAAGAAGTGAATTTTTTCTTAGAACACCTAGTAGCCTCCCCCTCATAGATGGGGAGTGCTTCACACTCATGAAAGGGACTCTACTTAGTGCAACTTTTAGACACCCTAGGACTCTTGAACCTGATGCTCAGATACCAAGTTTGTCACAACCCGAGGTTACCCCTTAGACGTAATACGGGACCTAGGACCACGAGTGGCCCCAAGCTAACCCTAAGTCTGGCATGTAACAAGCATACTGAAATATAACTAAGTAAATCACATACTATGCAGAAGTTAAAAACAGTGGACATCTCAAAAGGGGAAAAACCCAAGTAATCTAAATATATAAAATATAATAAGAGTTTAGAGATAACTGAAACAACACTTAACAACTCGAGTTTAATCTACTACTATGTCTGAAAAGCCTCTAACTGAGTTGAGTTGCTGGGACATGCCCCAGCTAAGTCAACCAGGACTAAAAACTAAAAGTAACGACTTGAAAGTAAAGCATGTCCATTATCCTCAAAGTATGAGGACTCACCACTGAAGCTGCTAAACTAGGACTGAGAATCGAACTAAACGTGATCTGGATGCTAAGCGCCTGAACCTACATCATAAAATGATGTAGCACAAAAGTATGTGTCAGTATACATATATACAAGTTGAACAATACGTAAGTTGAACAATAGTATAAGCTGAACAAGGATCTAGGCTATACTGAAGTATGACTGAAAACTGAACTTGATGCAATGACCAAGTACTAATCATGAAGATAACATGCTTAACTCTATACTGAAGTAATATGTTGATAACATGGTCAATGCAAAAAGAGTATGACTATGGGAGGTACTATTAACCGTCATAAACCACGTGAGCTAAACATGGAGTCCGATGTATAAACCCTATCGAGAGGACGAAATATACCTTGATCAGGATCTAAAGGCATGACTGTAGCATGATCACTAAAAAATGATGCCCAACAAAGGAGACTTCTTGACCTATGTTGGCACGTATTTTTAGGGACTTTGAGGGTAATTTGAACCCTAGTTTAACTCGGTGCTAAGTCTACTTTCAATTGAATGTAAAACTAAAATGTAACTGAAATACTGAGTAGCTCCAAATAATGACATGCAATCTAGGAATGCCACATAAATATACTGAAAGATATGGCATTCGAATTCTAAGCATGAATTTCTGACTGATCAGTCTAGCAAGTATAATTTATGAGTTGATAGTTGATACAAGCTAGGGTTCTGAATTCAATGCATGCTAATTACACTAAATCACCAAGATCATATTGTTTAGATCATGGGAACTATAATAGCTAAAATCACAATAAATCTTCAAAATCTGGAAATCCTAGGTCTGAATTGTTTATAAGAAATTGAAGAACGGACTAATTTCTCGGCACCTAATGGGTGAAAGGAACCCACTAGTAAAATCCTACATACCTGGTGACAAAAACTATGGAGAAATCCTTGGATTTTGGGGCAGCACTTCGAAGAACACCTCTGTTTGTTCTCTGGAGAAACTGGTGCCTCTTTCTCTTCTTTTTGTTCAAAATTGGATGATTTTAGGAGAATGAGGGTTCTAGGTTATTTATTACTAGATTATTAGGTTTAGACTAAGTAAAACGACGTAGTTAAAGTGCCCAACACATATGGAAAAATACCAAAATGACCCTGACTTCAAAGCTGACAGACATCTTTCACGGACCCATTCACAGACCGTGTGAAGCACCACAGGCTGCATAGACAGTCGTGGTTCCTCACAGAAGTTAGGGTGGTACTGAGGCATTTTTTACGGGCTATTTAACGGCCCGTTTGGGGTTCCACGGACCGTCTAGTGGTCGGTGGTTCCTCACAGGGACCTTGGGTGGTTTTGGTTTGTTTTCACGGCCAATCTGATGGCCCGTGTGGAGTTCCACGGCCCGTGTAGGGGTCTGTGGTCCTCCACATTTTTGTTGGGTGTGAACCACGATGATACTGATGGGTCGTGGTCCTATTCACAGCCTGTGGACCCCTCCATGGTCCACCTTTTTCCCCTTGTTGAGTCTTAGTTAGATTTCTGAGGTGTTACACCACTAAAGCTCTTTCAGAATGTAATAAGGCGTCATCTAAAAAGTATGATCATTTACCCATGTTGGCTACATGGCTTATGAGGAATGTGATTTTTCTGAACTCATCTCCATATAGGTGTTATATTCTACTCCCAAAAAATATATACTCATGCTCAAATGTATAAAACATACTCTTTCTCAATTTGAGGTAATTACCCAAAATATCCTCTTAAAAAGGAACCTGCTCTAAATTATCTCTGAACTCATTAACTCATTTATAAATCAAAGTTTCTCCTTTCTTAATGTAAAAAGTGATACCTTTCGGAGTACTTAGTTCCCTTATACTTTTACTCAATTCATGTTGAAAAACTCTTTCTCAAAACTCATCTTTTTCTCTCCTCATAAATCAATTTAAAGACAAAACATTTGCTTAAAAATGATTTTCAAATTTGACTCAACAATAGTGTTCATGCTGAAATATAGAATGAACAAATAACATCAAGTATCTCAATGAAATAATAAATAACTCATAACTCAACAATATAACTCGTCTAAAGAATACTCAAAATCAAGGATAAAACCCTAGATTACTCCTTTACTAAATTTATACATATATAGGGTGTGAGGAAGAACTAATACAACACTTTGATAGACTTACATGCCTGATTATGAAGCTATTAGACTAAATACTTTTGTGGAGACTTGATTTTATCTTGAGCTTGAGGAAAAACATTAGTTTATTTTTTTGAAAACCATTAATCTTGGAATCTTGGTGCTTTATCTTGATAAAGAAACTCTTTTATGAAGTTTTTAGGGTGGAAGAACATGGGAAAACCTTGGGTGGAAGGATTCTCTTAGTATCTTGAATTTTTTTACTTAAAGGTTTTAGAGTTCTTGTTGGAGAAGAGGAACCCTAGTTGAGTTTTAAGAGAATTTCTAAATACATAAATGTTAGATTGATGATTTTGAGAGGAAAACAAGTTACTTGAATGATATACTTAGTTAACACACTCAAAAATGACTTAGAATAGGGTCAAAAATCTTGGAAAAGGATAAAAATAACCATAGAAAGTGTGCAGGAAGTTGCTGAAAAAAAGTGCAGCAAGCCTTCATGGATGACCCTATGTTACGTGGAACATTCCACCGGCCAAATTTGTCATCCGTAGAACTTTGATTGTCTGATTGGGCTTCACTAAAACGGACATAACTTTTTTACTTTGAACTTGAAATTAGGCAAACTTGGTGGCTTTGGAAAGAGAACTCACAGACATTTAATTTATTTGTTCACGGTCCACCTAAATCATTCTATGCTGACAGATATGATCGTTTGAAGTTGACCTGAGTATAATCTTATATCAAAACTTAATCGGTAAGGAAGCTTTCAACTTAACTTTGTGCTAGGAGATTATAGTAACCTTAATTCATATCCAAATCCATTCTCACACTAAAGAATTGACCTTAAAACCTAAGAAAAATTTAAGAATAAACTAACATGACCTTTTTCACAAATGAAGAATGATTCGGGACTTAGCTTAGAAATTTTTGGGGTGTTACAATATATACCTCTTGGGATCATTCGTCCTCGAATGATGGTTAAACTTAGCATGGAAGGGAAAGGAGTTACAATCACTACCTCTATTGACTTTTGAGCTTGCCTACTAATATAGGCGGAAGTGATTCATACTCAGAGTTTTAAAACTAGACTAGAGCACACTTGGCACGAACACTCAATAAGATTTCAATATTATAGGTAATGACATGAACCTTCTAAGCATCACAATAGGAGCATCAACTCTCTCCCATCTATCAGTACTCAACTACTACCATCAACATCATTATCAAAACTAAAAAGATCATTGAGGGAGCTTAGAGCGAAAGATCATAAGCACAATTCAGTCAAGAATCCTCATATAAGAATATGAATTACTTAACATTATTTTTTCTAGCCATTGAGGGTAAATCATGAATTCGCAAGACTAAGCATACTATGAGACACAAGTACTTATATGAATAGATTCACATCATGAGGCTACTATTCATAATTTTATGAAGTAATATTGTGATCAATGGGCTAAAGTTTTTCCCCTCATTTAGGAAATTCAGCATAGATGTGAATATTTATGTTATGAGTCAGAGATTTCGTCTCATTTAGGGCTTATTATTCAAGGATTTAGTTATCTCAATGCCTATTTTACCCTCATAACTGATGTTAATATGTTGATGTGCAGCAATGAAGGTATAAGAGTAAGGCAAGGAAATTATGATGCAAAAAGGAGTGAAATGGTTGAAAAAGTTGAAGAAAAGCAACGCTGGAGCTTGCCGCAGCAACTGAGCGACTTACTGAGTGGTCTTTCAGCTCGCCTAAAGTTCCAGCAAAACAGCTCATGGACAAAACCAACTTGGTGAGCAACAAGACAATTCGGTGACCCGCCAAAAAGATCGGCGATAGAGATCAAGCTCGCCATAAGTTCCTAAATAATTTAATGAAGGAGCCAAGCCAAAGGGCGAGAAAAGGAGCAAGTCGCCGAATCACCGAGCTGGTCGGCAAGCCCAACTTACTTCACCGAGTTGACTTCGTACTGAAATTTTGGGAACGTATTAATACAAATTTTGAAAGAGGAGAGAGGGTCCCACATTGTTTACAACTGGGTTTTTGAGAATTTTTACATTCTAGAACATCATCTTTATAATTTTAGTAGTTTTTTGGGATTTAGATTCAGAGATTGTAATTTTAGCTTGGATTTCAACATTTGAGGAATGCAGATCGTCAACAAATCAGATGGAAAACCTTGTTTGTAATGATTTCTTACTTTTCTCTATGCTTAGCTAAAACCCCTTATATTAGGGGTGTGATCATGTAGTTGAATGCCTTAATTATCTAATGGGTGTTGTTAGTTGTTGATTTTACTATTTTTTTGAATTTAATTGAGGAATGGTAGTTTCAAATTCAATTCTAGTTTAGTTCTTTATGTTTGCTTGAGAAATAGGTAATAGAGTAGAATGATTAACTGATGATTGTATTGATTGCGTCTTTAAAATCTAGCCTGAGAAAGTGGGTTTGATTGCGTCTTTACAAACCCAACTTGAAAGAGTGGGTTGATTAAGGAATTTGGTTGTTTGGTTGTGTTATGCTTGATGAGGTTTGAGAGAACTCACTCGAAATGCAATAGTTGATTGAGAAATGGCTATTGTACCTAAAACTTAGCCTAGCCATTAAGATTCAACAACTTTGAGCAACTAGTAATCACCCATTACGTAAAATTAGCATTCAACTGATCACATTCCTAAGGTCTAATCTCTACTTGTTTATTTCCCTTGTTATTTGTCTTAAAATTGGTTACACCCCATTTTATATTATTCATTGAAACTTTGCGATTTATTTTAATGTTGTGAAACTTTTACTTCTACAAATGATTAAGACACGTGTTTACTTCTTAATTGAATTCTATACCTTATCACTCCCTGTGGGACCGACCCAACTCTTAGTTGGGTTTATACTTGTTAGCAAGCACCTACACTTAGAATTGGATGAAGTGTAGTTCAGCATTATCAAAAATGACGCCGCTACTGGGGAGTGGTGTTTAGAATTCTTTTATTGAAGTGTATTCGTGAACTAATTTTATTATAGTTGAATTATCTTATTTGTGTTCTTGTTGGCTTCTCTAAAACAGGTGAAGAAATGAATGTCAATGGGAGCAACGCCAGTAAACTTGGGAACAATGATGACATCAGAAATTTGCATGATGTCAATGAGGATCAATTGGGAAGTTTGGGTGCTATCTTATTGCCTCCAACTGTGGGCAATGCGGCGTTTCATGTGACCAACACAATGTTGCAACTGGTGCAAATGAAGGGTCTCTTTGGAGGACTTGCTCATGAAGACCCTCATGACCACATCCGAAACTTTGTGGATGTGTGTGGGCCATTTTTTCAAGAACATCACACAAGAGTCAGTCCGACTCCGTTTGTTTCCCTTCTCTCTAATGGGGGAGGCAACGAAGTGGTTGACCGAACTACCAAGAGATTTGATTACCTCTTGGGAGGAGCTCACAAAGGTCTTTTATGAAAGGTTTTTCCCTCCTTAAAAGATGGTTAGGTTGAGGGATAATATTTAAAACTTCAAGAGCATTGATGGCGAACCTATCCAGGAGACATGGTTGAGGTTCCAAAAGTTGTTGCTCCAATGTCCAATTCATGGACTGCCGGACAATGTGTTATTTCAATATTTCTACCGGAGTCTTGACACAGTCAACAAAGGTGTTGCGGACCAACTCATTCGGGGTGGAATCATGAGACAACCGTTTGACATAGCATCAGCTCTCCTTAATGAGATGAAAAAAATTAATCGTGCTTGGTACACAAGAGAAGATCATATGTCTCCTTTGAACCTTGGGCTGACAAAGGAACAAATGTAAAAGAACCAAGAGGGAGATGAATATATAGCACACATAATGACCCAAATAGACCTATTGACAAAGCATGTCATGGCAAATGGTCACAAAGTTGTAAATGATGTCGGTAGTAATAGTGGTGTAAACCCTGATGGAGCAAACTTTTAGGTCATGTACAATGAAGAAGTGCAATTCTTAGCAAACCTAGCAGGGGGTTCTCATCCGAGCTATCCAAGGTTGGGTGTGAATCAAGGTTAGAATAGAGACCGTGATAATAGTTGGATAGATTGCGATCGTGAATGGCGTGATCGTGGTGCAAATTGGAGGGATCGAGATGTCGACAAAGATCACTATGTACCTCCCCATGAGCGTCAAAAGCCAAAAGAACAAAGAGTTGATCCTGAAAACTTTCGTATCGAAGATATGCTTGCTTGCATCTAGAATAAAGTAGAAGGATCGAATAAGCTGCTCAAGGAGATAAAAGATGATGTCTCCTCCCTTAAACAAACAGTTACATCACACTCAGTATCAATTAAGCATCTAGAAACACAGATGGGTCAAATCTTGGCTCATTTAAATCCAAGGTCGAAAGGGGGGCTCCCAAGTGATACTTTGGTGAACCCAAAAAAATAAGGCATAATCCCATGACTATGTCATGCCACGACATTAAATAAGGTGCTTCTTGGGAGCTAACCCAAGTTTTATTTTGTATTTTTTGAATAACGTTTGCTAAATGTGCAGGTTAAAAATTTGAAATTTGAGAGAAATAGGCAAATGGGCGAGCTTAGAACCCACTCAGTTTTGTCGAGTAGTTCGGTGAGCCCGACGTTGATCACCCTTTGGACAAATGGAAAGACTGTCATTCTGTCAACTTCGGCGGGCTAAGGTCCACTTGGCGTGTCGACGAGTGGATCGCAAAGTTAGTGACCCTCACCGATCTGTGTGCGAACTGAAGGGTCATGTCCTTCCAACCGTTTTTAAATTCAAAACCTTTCTTTATTTTGAACTTTTTGACTTTTCCACTCTCACAATTGCATTTTAGATCTTAGTTTTTCCTTAATTTCTCGTGGGTGTCTTCGTGTGATCGAAAACTTTTGCGTTGCTTGCTTTTGCCTCGTTGCCTTTGCTTCGTTCTTGTCTGCATTTGAGGTTGGTGTCTCATATTTAATTTTAATTAAATGGATTGTTTTGAGCATGCTATTGAGGAAGTAATGGGTCTATTTTATGCTTCGATTGTATGCTTATTCGCTTATTGATCATTATTTTGTTATCTAACATGTTAGATTTTGTGATTAACCAAATTTAGTTGTTTTTTATTGTGAAATTGTGTGAACTTATGTTGTAACATGTTGGGTTTGGTATGGGTGAAGTCTGAGTGACCCGATTTCAACCGAACTAGTTGATTTTTCCCAATTATAGATTGGGTTACGTCATTCTTAAGGGCAAAGTTGTCGTGGTGGTTGAATTTGAATCGATTGGGGGAAGTTAGAGTACCCCGGACTAAAATTATATAGTGGGTAAGCCTAAGTTCCATATATTTGTGTGGGAATTGCATTTCGTAGGTTGATGGTCAAAAATTTGAAAATTGGGCTTGGAATTTGACACGTTAGGCCATTTGGCGAGCTAAGTCGAGCTCGCCGAGTGACTCGGTGAATCACCAAATGCCCTCTCCATCGCCTACTTGACCTGATTTAATGCTGAATTATTCTGTGATATTCGGTGATATGCAAGTGCTCACCGAGTTGACTCAGTGACTCGGCGAATAACTTTGATCTCGCCTTTTTGAATCCTACATTTTGATAAATTATACTGTGATATTCGGTGAGTCACTTTTGCTTCGCCGATTAAGTTCGGTGACTCACCGAATGACTTTTTACCTTGCCATTTTGTGCTAAATTTTTGATATTTTGTTCTGTGAATTTTGGCGAGCTCGCTAAGGCTCCCCGAATGATCTCTCCGACACGCCGATTTGATCGGTAAATTTTTTTGCAACTTCTTGAAACATGACATTTCACTAACCCTTTGTAACCGCATTCGTCTTGTTTGCTCATTTTGACAGATATGGCTAGACCGAAGGTTCCAGTAAAGGGTCTTCAATCGTGAAATAGGGCAAGAGGAGTGGTGATTGTTGTGGAGGTTACACCTCCTCCATCCACTACACCTCTACCCATTCAAGAAAGTGGCCGGGGTAAAGGAAAACAGCCAGCGGAGCCCAGTTCGAGCAGCTCCAGCTCTGACAGGATAGGTGTATATTCTATCCACCTCACTACATCTAATTCTGAGAGTGAGGATGATGTGGGGACTAGGACTCCAGTCTATGAGTCAGAGCCAGCAGATCATAAGACACTAAAGCACAGACGTGCTGAAATGCGCTCCAAAGCACTTCATGATCCAGCATGACTCCTGGCACTCCCGACACCTCCACCACCTCCAGCACAAGCAGCAAAACAGGCACCCCAAGTGCCTCTGGCCCCACCACCTCCTCCACGCTCTATGAACCAATTGAAGGCAGCTGGTATGTGGAGAATTCTGGAAGAAAAGATGTTTTCCACAGATAGGATAGTGGACAGATATCAAGCAGTGTGGGAGACACTCTAGTTTAACAAATTTAAGTAGTTTACAAAGCCCCGGAGTTCATACGTTCCTACGTGGGTCAGAGAGGTCTACGAGAGTTATGCACGGTTACTCCCGAAAGGGAAGAAGAAAGATGGATCAGTGGCACCGTTAGATTTTGTTGAGGTGCATGGGAAGAAGGTTAAATGCAGTGAGACGGACATAAATGAGTTGTTTGCTTGCACAGTCTAGATACTCCACACATTGACCACTATGATCAAGACTAAGTGGTTAGATGACTTGAAGGGGTGGTTGGCCCCATTATTTTCTGATACTACGCCCATATGGATAGAGGTGAGGGTCCCGATTGAAATGAGAGATTTGTATGTGGCTGCTAGGTACTGGTTCGGTTTCATCAGCAGCACCAAGATACCGTCCAAAATTAGTCCATCGTCCGGCATCCGAAGGCGGCACTTCTTGGGTGCATAATTGATTAGAAGAGGCTAAATTTGGGGTCGATTATTGCTCAGAAGATGGCCATGAGGGCCAAACAGAATCAAACCTTGTTGCCTTTTCCAGTTCTCATAAGCGATCCTTGTCGTCGGGCTGGACTGCCATTTATGGTGAAAACCGATATTTAGGTGACTCTTTCCTCATCTACTAACATTAGGAGGATCGAGGTTGAGTATATAAAGGATGAGTCGGAGTGGAGGAGGACAGCACCGGTGGATACATCCCCAACTGTCGATTTAGAGGCTTTGGAGACTAATACTTCTCTTCCTACTCCAGCCGGTGCGTCGATAGGTATGCCTAGCTCCTCCACCCCTGCTACTTCTGGTGTTGTTGCTGTCTCACGTCCCCATTGATACGGGCCATGCTATATAAAATGGTCCACCTTACCCATTCGGCCGATGTGCGTGCTTCTAGAGTTGAGGCGGTTGACCCCTCCATGATAGAGAGAGCTATTGAGGCGGCACTTGCTCCCATTTGGGAGGAGTTACGGGGACATTGGAGTTCATTACGGCCCATGGACAAGCTTTAGAGGCACTGACTGCAAGGTGGAGGCACGTGAGCGGAGTGATCGACAGGCCACTGATTTGACAACCTTGAGGGCTGATATTATTGGACTCTGACGTGATGTGGATGAGCTGAAGTCCATAAACATCTCTATACTTTGGTGTGGAGTTGACATCTCTCACGTGCCTTCACTTTTGAGACATTTATTTTCTTTTACATTGAGGACACTTTTTAGTTCTTTTGGTGGGGTGAAGGTATCTTAATTCTTATCCCTTTGGGTTGTATTTTTTTTTTTGTTTTGGATGTTTTTAGTTTTTACTATCTTAGTGCTCTAAATTTTGTATGAATTTACCCGTTCGTCTTGGCTTAAATTATGAATGTGCTTTTCAAATCTCATTGACCCACCTCCTCATTACTTGATTTGTGGGTGTTATGGATGTTCTCTTGTACATTTGAGTGTCGATTGTGACCAATAGAGATGACTTGAATAGTGCTCTTGATGAACAATATGTTGTGCTAGTCCAACGAGGAAATTTGAGTTGCATAGGTCTTGTGTGAACTCTTAGCATCTCATTATGACTAGCCGATTTGTCAAGATGAGTTTTTGCAATTACCGTTGCATGCGAGCTTAACTTGTAGAGTCATAATCGATGATTATGTCAAATGCCGTGTGTGGTGAGGTTTACTTGAAATGTGTGCATGGTGATATCTAGAACTTTCCCCATTGGTCCAATTGACTATTTTTGGTTAATGATGGAAATGATCTTAGGCATAAATCTTTGAGAGTGAACCAAATTTTTATATCTTTTGTGTGACCACCTTGTGAGTGTGTGAACCTAGTTTGGCACCATTTGAGCGAAACCTTTTCTTTGGATGAAACATGAACGCAAATGGCCTTGTCCTCCCCACCTAAAACCTTTATGGAGTATGAGCTTGTTTGAATAGCCAACTAAGCCTAAGTTGGGGGTGTGGTAAGAAGGAGGAAAGAAATTGAGCAAGAAGTTTATGAAATCCATCCTTGGGGACTTGTGTTGAAGAAGAAGATGAAAAAGAAGGAACCCCTCCATATAAAAAAAGAGAGAGAAAGAAAAGCAACAAGAGAAAAGTAATGAAAAATTTGTGTTGTGCATTGTGGAAAGACAAGGGGTGTCCAATGAGCTATACCAAAAAAAATTATGTGCTTGAATATGCCAAAGATGGGTTGTGAAGGTGAAAAGAATGAGAAAAAAAAAGAAACAAGTGAAATTTCGGCCATACTTCATGAAGGTCGAAGTCACTAAGCCAAAATGATCATACCCTTACCCTTGTCCCCGTTATAAGCCTTAAAAGACCTCTGTGATCCTGAAATAACTTGCCCCTTGAAGTTGTTCAAACAGATCATCTGTCCTCGAAAGAGGATACTTGTTCTTAATAGTCACCTTGTTCAACTGACGCTAGTCGATGCACATACGAACAGAACCATCTTTCTTTCTATCGAACAAAACCAAAGCGCCCCATGGAGAGATACTCGGTCTGATGAAGCCCTTATTTAACAAGTCTTTCAATTGTTCTTTCAACTCTTTAAGTTCTTCCGTAGTCATACGGTAAGGAGGAAGAGAGATAGGTTGCGTATCTGGGAGAAGGTCGATACCGAAGTCTATTTCCCGCTCGGGAGGAATACTGGGTAGATCATCTGGGAAAACTTCTGAAAACTTATTTACAATGGGGACCGACTCAAGAGAAGGGGTTTCAGAATATGCATCCCTCACCCTTACCGGGTGGTAAATGCAACCCTTAGATATCATCTTTCTAGCTTTAAGACAAGAGGCAAATTGACCCTTAGGCATAGAATTTCTCCCCTTCCACTCTAGGACAGGCTGATTTGGATACTGAAAGTTGACTACACGA